>WBZZ01004327.1:17500-30000 GCA_019918135.1 Paulinella micropora | reverse complement strand
AGAAAAATGGGAAGAGAGAGAGAGAGAGAGAGAGAAAGACAGACACATACACATTCAGAAAGAAAGAAAGAGAGAGAGAGAGAGAGAGAGAGAGAGAGAGAGAGAGAGAGAGAGAGAGAGAGGTGAGACGCGCGTACGGTGTGGCCTGAGGTTAGTATCAGGCTGCTCTTATGTCAATAATAAGTTTATGTACGCAATGAAAGTTTCCAGCCTCCTAGATCAGTCTATTAATACAGTTTCCACTTAAGTATATCACATTATTTTTGAATTCCATATGAATATATTATTATGGTATTCACTCAATTGGACGTGACCCAATCAGTTGACACAATTAATACTGTAACTGTTATTATAAAATCAGTGAAGGCATTCAGCTAGCTAGTCAGTCACTGCAAAGTCAATCAGCCCGCAGCCAGATCATGATTGTAGTTATCATAAGTTATTATGAACAATATCAGTGACGCAATTCTTTACCTATCATAGTATTGATTTTAATATTACTTGAAATGTATAGCAGTCACAGTTACAATATTATTGTATTAATAACTCAGTGATAGTGATATTTATTACTACTGAATATTATGATATAATCGGCGACATTCAAGTTAAGACACAAACAAGAAACTATTTTTTTTTCTTTTTTATAAAAAAAGTCACAGTTCTATCTTATAAAAAAGTTCTATCTTATTAAAAAATTCTATCTTATAAAAAAGTTAAACTTTTTTATACCCATAACTTTTTTATACCTTTACCTTTTTTTATACGTTTAACTTTTTTTATATTAATACTTTCAACGTTTTTTATACACTTACCTTTTTTAATACATTTAAATTTTTTATACTTTTTACTATGATTTTTTTTTTTTTTTTTTTTTTTTTTTTTTTTTTTTTTTTACTGTAGGCGCAGACTCCAGGTAAATGTGCGACCTTTTCTTATACCCCTATACACAGTGATGTATAGATGAGCTACGTCTCGTCAATATGTAGTTATATCCGTTTTTATTTATATACTTTTGAGCCGGTTGAAAACGATAATATTACGATTCATAGCCGGTACTACTTTTTTAAGCAGGATAATATTATCGTTAGGGTTGACATCGGGGAATGGCTCTCTGTTTCCTTTTTGTTGCTTGGCTCTGACAGTCTCCTATATTTTCCGCCATACTGGTTTCCTCTCTTTTGTAGAGGAGGAAGATTAGGTTATTTTCAGAGTGCTGTGGAATTGGATGGCTTGCATTAAAGAATATCTTTTGAATATAACCGACAAAAGTGGAGTCCCAGCCTAGATTTTTATATCCTCCAAATTTCAATTCAGCAATTTGAAAAAGCCACTCCCCCAAGTAGAGGAAGAAGGAAAGGTAGTGGAGGAATGTAGGAAAGGAGTTGGGGAGGTGTTAGGAGCTTGCAGTACACAAAAGCAGCAGTGAAACCTTGCACGGAGGCCCACAAAGCGGAACGGCAAGACACTCGCTGTGTGTACGACTTTGACACCAACAATAGTGTGCTTGGGAAAGTGTAGAGGGCGGAAAGAGTGTATCCAGTGAGGCAGAATCACTATATTGTTCACTGGAGCGATAGTCGGCACATTGTCGAGTCTGAGGAGTGCTTTATAGGCAACCTACAGGGAGTGGAAAGACCCCCCTGTCAGTTCCCTGTCAACACTCCTACACTGTCCCTACACATACTCCTCACGAGGAGAATAACAAACACAATTACACACGCTGACTCTAGTTTGTACTGCCACAAGTACGTAGCACACACAAACGTTGAAGAACCTAAGAACGTGTGAAGAGGCAGAGGAAAACAGACAAACGAAACACAGACAGAAACCTATTCGATTGGCACGAAACCTGTTTGCACAAACAACACACATCCTACACCAAACAAGGTGACCATCTCTAAGGGGGGTGGTAGGCCAGTCTAACAAGACATAGGCCAAGGAAATCACGTGTGAATTGGACACAGGAGAGACATAACGGAAGGCGTTTTTGGGACGATTTTTATTTTCGTTCAAAGCAAATAAAACACACACATCACATCACTGTCAATCACTACAAACGTGTTGTGTGGTGTCAAATAGGTCAGCAAGGACAATAACTCTGATACCGAGCGGCTCCCAAAACATCAGCAGCAAGTGTATGAAGAGTCAGCAGCACTCGGTACACACACACGCATACACACACACAAAAACACTCACAAACACACCCCCCTAACTCAAAAAGGCAAAGCTTCGGTCGGTTTTTGAGTTGGGAGAGAATCTTTTACAAAGGGAAAATAACAGTGACCTATTGGGCTGTGCCCAGAAAGGCTCATTGAAAACATTTTTGTACGTTCTCTACTGTGTACGCACAGGGGTGCATGGGTAGCAAACAGACTTGTTTGTGAACAACGAGTGTGGTGTACATTGTCAGGGTGCACAAGCATACGTCGACTGGTGCACGAGAGAACTCAGCAAGGTTTTCCCCAAGCGAAGGGGAGGGTGAGTCAACTCAAACCTTGACTGTGGGACAGTGTGTGTGTGGGTTGGTTGTTGTGTTGTGTTGCGTTGTGCTTGACACAAGCATTGCTCACACAGTGAACATAACACAGGAAAACATTGTCAACACAAACACGACAACACAGTTACACAAGAGACACACGACACTGCTCGTTTCGACCCCACAAGGGGCACAATGAAAATTGCGTGGGTAGGCTCTACAACGAGATCATCCACAGCAATAAGATTAGACATGTCTGCGGGAACAGACACAAACAACGCATCTGCCTCGAATGAGGGGTTCGTAACTCCAGCAAGGGCGGGAGAAAGAACGGAGGAAGGAACGATTCCCCGTTCCCCATGGAGAAACGCGGACAATACAGTGGTCATACCACAGCGGGTGGTAAAGACTAAAGTCATAGCTGACCAACTCCGGCATAGACCTAAGGGGTGGCCAACTACCCCAACGCTGGAAGCGGACCAGTTTGCTAACCCGCATAAAGCTACTTCATTCTTCTTCCCCAATAACTGGTATGATGAGAGAGAATGGGTCAAGTGTACATTTGACGATGGGAAGGAGAAGGGTATTCTGGGTAATGTTCCAGACACACCCAAGCCTCACGTTAAATGGTTACTGTGACATCTTTTGTCTCATCGACCTTTATACAACCCTAGCTTCAGTAAGGGATAACTTGTTAGACGCTGCGTGGCATGAAAACCACCTAAGTACCACTCATTGGTGAGTACTTTATTCGTCGACAAGGACAAACAACCCTCCCTTACTTTTGCTTACACAACCGAAGAGGTCGACTTGACAACCGCCATTGACATTCGATGGCCTACCCAAGGCGGGGGGAGAAGACTCGCACAGGATAGTATAGACCGATACTAGGTCGGGGGCACGATGAGTGACTAGGGGCCGGTTACTAGGAATTGGGGGTAAGTGCTGCAAGTATTTTGTTCCAGCAGCGGGGGATAATGGTTTCAGGCAGAAGGTGGTGGATACCTGATTTCACGGGCGGCGGGTGGCGCGGATTGAAGTATCATCGAATGGCCTAACTGGAAGTTAATCAAAATCTTACGTAGTGTAAGTGTTGGCGTTTGGCCCAACTTGAAATTTCGCTTAATTCGTTAACACCAGTACGGCGGTGACCGTCACTCAGGTTCGTATTTGCATTCTATCCCGAGGTTGGTCGGCGGGGGCGTCAATGCGACTGCTCGCGCGCATACTGGTGAGCGCGCTCGGGGGGGAGAAGGGACTACTTACAGTTTCGGTCTGTGAGTACTGGAGGTAACCCTCACACCGTGGGCCGTACGACCGTTCCCGAATCAGAGCTTGGGTGTGCACCCCAAAGATAGCATCAAGTAGTTCAAGGTGGGTATGTGAATCGGATTCCCCAAGCTTGATATGTTGCACCTTCTTCCTTTCTTCTCCATGGGAGACCAGTTTACAGAGGAGCTGTGATGTGTCTGATAATGGGATATAGACATCCCTTCTAGTACGACTCCTCTCTCTTCTTAAATCATGAGGGATCCACACATAAGTGTCCTTCTCTGCCCCATCGTACTATCAAAGTCTTCTTTAGAGAGATCATAGTGGGCTTGCACCCACTGTTGTTTCTCCACTGTGATCTCCTCATCAATCAAGTTGATTATTTGTCGTCCTCCTCCTCCTGTATGGGCAGGTGGTATGGGATAACCGTATGCTCCACTGCTCTCGTCTTGGTCAAATCCTCCTCCTCCTTCGTCTTCGTCTCCTTCATATACTCCTGTTTCCTCCCAGCCCTCTCCTGCTCCTCCTCCTCCTACTACTCCCACTCCTTCATTCACTCCTTCATTCACTCCTCCTCCTACTCCTCCTACTCCTCCTTCTCCTCCTCCTACTCCTCCTATTATTACTCCTCCTTCATTCACCTCGCTCGTCTCTGTCGACATAGTGTCGTAGTAGTAAATAACAGGAGGACAGTGTCAGTTCCTATGTTATGTTTTTATTCGTTTGAGTTCTGTTTCTCCTTCTGTCGATTGACTAGTGAAAAGAGAAACTAAGAGAGAGGGTAGAGTGAGATCCTCTGTCCTCTATACAACAATGTTTGTGTGTTTGTTTTTGTTTGAGAGAAATAGTCCTTGAGACTTTCTCCGATTTCTTGTCTTCCTTACTCAAATTGCTTTCTCCTCCTTCTTTTCTATATTGTATCTGGTATGAGGCACTGCGACCTACACACAGATAGTAATAGAGAAGCTAGAAAAGCTTTCCTTGAGAAGTCGACAGTTGGTCGGATAGGTTCTCAGACCTACTTTTGAGAACGATCAGAGATTTGCAAAAATGTCTCCTTGTGAGCACACATATATGGATTGGGCTAGAGGGCACGAGACACCTACTTGAGGCCAATCAATGGTTTGTTTTTGTATAAGAGCTACGAGGATTATGTGTTGGAGTATTTGTTTTTTGTCTGACGTCACCGTGTGAGACAGGTCAGCGAAAATTCGTTCTGGATGCCCGTGTGGCAATGCAGAAAGAAATCACCCTAGTGATGTGGACTCCAAATGTAATGCCCCCAACGTTAGCTCAAGAAAAAGTCAGTAATACAACCAAACACAGTCATCAAAAGATGAGAATGATGTCTTGTTAGCTAAGTGAAACAGAAAAGGAAAACGGCAACAGACCAGGAATAAAATTGCATCAGGTCCGATCCGGACAAATGATATTGAAAAATAGGCTGGTGCACATGTCACCATATGTAAGTTTTCCTATGGGCGAGTGGTCGTTAGCATAATAAACATAGATCCGTTAAACTTTATCATGTGAAAATTGTATATTTCAAAACTATAAGTAAAAACATTTAATTTAATGAAAGAATCATTGAAAAATAGTAAAAACTGACTTCAAACCAATCGATTTCCCGTCGCCCACCGCTTTTTCCCAACTAATTTGCACACCCCCCACCGGAAAAAACTGGCCACCTTGCCACCTCAAAAAATGGTGCTTGTGATGACCAAACTCAGAGTCAGTTTTCATATGTTTCCTGTATGCTCTTCAATAAATTTTTATGTAATATCTTTCTATGTATGCTTGTAATTAAATGTACAAAGTTTTTTTACAAAAAGGTAACCTTAAGCCTGCAAACCAACCGGCCAAAATCAGCAAAAATAGGGCATAAGGCCCTCACTCAGAATTTTTTTGATTTAAATACAAGACCGGCACAAGTACAGAAAGTGAAGGAAATCAAAGAGACTATTTAATAAAAGCATTTTGTACAGAAAGTGCAGAAACAAATTGAAAATCTCTAAAGATTTCACCCATGATTTTTTAGCCTGTCTGCAGCCCAGAACAGATCACCAACAGCAGGGTTACAAAGAAAGGAGCAGTAGTTGAACATATGCAAAACAAAGACCATGTGATTGTGAATAGATTCAGCACATTACATTCCCAGAAAAACACACACAACACATATAGGAGTGATACAAGACAGGTGCAAAAAAGGGCTTCAGGGAAGAAAGAACAACACATGCTATAGATAAGTTTACAACACACCATTTTGCAGACAGCATGGGCACAACGTTTGGAAAGACTGTGCAAGGCCACGGGACGTGAAAGTATGCATGAGAAACACACACACACAAAAAAAACCCCCTCTCTAGCCATGACTTTTACCAATCTCGACCCCGCAAAAACCGTCAAATAAAAAAAAATTCACGCGGCCTTCACTTCAAATGCTACGTATGTCGATAGGCATGTCTGTTCAAATATTTTGGAAATTTTCTGGTTTCTTCTCCGGGAATTGGCATGGTCTTGTCAAATATTGCCACAGAAATTCACGGGCCGGCGCCACCACAATCATGTCGGAGGTCAACAAGTACTTCAAAGCAGGTAAATGTTCAAACCACATCGTTTCAAGCAAAAGCAAGCATGACACAAGTGTTTGTTTTAGAAAAATGGGGTAGCTAACTATTTCTCACCCTTATTTTCGACCGCAATTTTCAATTCTCAGGACATAGCAAGTATGGTGTTTTTAACTGAAAAATGCTGTTTGCATGATGCACTCTGCACTCATTTTTACACACAAGTGCACAAATGAATTCACATGTTATGTTGAGTAATTCTGCCAAAGGGCTTTTGCAGAGAAGTACGGTACAAAAAAAAACTAGGAACACATAGGTCGAAAATTAGTTTGTCAAAATTTAGAACATACTCTGGAACACAGCAATATCTTTAATACACTGAAAAACTAAACAGTCTGCTACCTATTCCCAATAAAAACATTGAATTTTGTGCAAACAGCAACTCAAAATCTTGAATATTGAATAAATTTACCTGCTTTGAAGTTGATGGGCGCTCTAACGATCAGGAGAACTTACATATGCAGGAAAAGTATACTTTTTACCTGCTATCCGGGGGGTGATGCATCCGGCAGTATATAATGGCAATACTAGTACCGTTTCGGTCTGTCGGTTATCCTTGGTCCGAAGATTACGGAGTCTCTATTTTAGGTATTCCTCAGTCTTCATATCGTTAGAACAGTTATCTGTTATTAAATATCCTACAATATGCTATCGTAACAAAGAGTGCTCACCTGATAACAAGGGGGGAAACCATCCACACACATCAGCAAGCAGTATTAATAGTAATGAATAAATTAAAAAACTTCAAAGGAAGCAGTCTCGGAGCAAAAAAGAAAGAAAACTCAAACAATATTAAAAAGCATAGGAGTTAGAAATTACGTAAATAAACGAAGTGACATCTCCGTACTATTTATTAATACTAGTATTTCACCTGCTCTCACCTGCAGAGCATACCGCCGACTCGCACGGTCAGGACTCAAAGCCACATTGTTCTAAATAAGAGTTCGTTGTATCTGCCTACTCAGCTGAAGAGTTGTATACAAACTCACAATTTATACAACATGATCTTTTTTAAGCAGGATAATATAGTATCGTTAGGGGTGACACTGGGGAATGTGACTTTCTGTTTTCTTTTTGTTGCTTGGCTTGGCTCTGACAGCCTACTATATTTTCCGTCATACTGATTTACTCTCTTTTGCAGAGGAGGAAGATTAGGTTATTAATATTTTCAGAGTGTTCAGTTTGGAATCGGATCATCGGGATAAACACACCGGCTTACATTAAATCACTTGTATCTTTTGATTTGAATCTACAAAAAATTAAGAGTCAGATTTCAGATTAGTGATCAGAATCATAAGTTTAAATTAATTAATTTATTAATATTAATAACGACTATACTGCTGCGATATTCAAGTGCTAAAAAGAAATTTGTTTTTCGGCTGTTTCACTTTTTATGTTTTTAGTCACTTTTTCGTTTTTGTATCAATTTGAATTTTTGAAATTAACTGCTATATGCGTCCTAAAAAATGATGTAAATTTAGCGAAATGTTACAGTTAAATTTGAAAATTAAAATTTTTGATATAGAAACAAAAAAGTGATTCAAAATTGAAAAAGTGACACAAAATAGAAAAATCATCTTTTGTTGACACTTATTGCTGTTGACATTCAAGACAACAAAAAAAATTGATTTTTCTGTTTTGGTTGGAATTTCAGTTTTGGTTGGAATTTTGATTTTGGGTGAAAATTTGAATTTTTCAAATTAACGGCTATATTCGTCCGCAAAATATCGTAAATTTTCGCGAAATGTTACCGTTAAATTTGAAAATTTGTCACAAAAATGAAAAACTGTCACAAAAATGAAAAACTTATTTTTGTTGTTGTCTTGAATGTCAACAGCAATAAATGTCGCTAGCGATACCCATCCGCAAAATCTTCGTAACTAATTTAGATTCAAGCCACTAATATTAATAATATATTGAGATCTGACCGCGGCTAATCGGAAACCTGACCCTTAATTCAAATTCGATGGCTGAGTGCAAGTGTGACACTTGAATGTACCCAGTAATAATAATTTAATAAATTCTCATTTTATTTATATTAACACTGATTTTGACTTGCGTCAATGACTGGTCACTACTTCTAGGAATACATACTACTACAGATTTTTGTTTTTATGGTTTTCATTACTGTGGACATTCAAGTGGCAAAACATTCAAACTTTGACCTCATCTTTCTTATTGAGATAGGGAAATGCAGCGCACACCGTTGGAAAGCTCTTCTCCTAAGCTTTCCAATGCTGGCTTCAGATTTGTCGTATCACTTGGATTGATGGAGAACGATGAGATCAAAGTAGAATGTTTTGCCACTTGAATGTCCACAGCATTTTTTTTTGTTGTTTTGGTTTGTGTGTGTGTGTTTTCATTTATTTTATTACCATTATTAATTTCTTTCTTGTCCCCCCCCCCCCACTTTTTTTTTTGGGTCTTCTTGCAGGAAACTTAATAAATGGTCGACCATACAAGTCTAAAAAAGGAATATGTTTCGTATAGAAGCCGAGGTGGCTAAATCGCTCTGGTTTAAACTTATTTTTCTCAACATCCGGGATAACCGCAGCACACCGTTGGAAAGCTCTTGTTTGAGCTTCCAAGCGACGGCTTCGAAATATTGAGAATAGTGAGTTCAAAATAATAACTCAGGAAATTAAAACCACCTTCGAATGAGATTAATGATACGATTACTTTCTACATATACTAGATTACTTCTACAAATAAATATCTTCTACATTATCGAAATCAATCCAAGTCTGATCAGAGAATGCTCGTGAGGAAGCCGAGCTGTCTTTTGGCTGTTATTCAAGAGGAAAAATGACCCAAAATTGAACTCAGTTTCTCCTCGTTCGATACTTCTGATACAACAATACTGAACACTCCATTCGAAAGCCGTTGTGCCGAGCTTTCAAAGCATTGGCATCAGAATGTTATATCACCATTATGAAGACGCGAAGGACACACAAAGTCGTGACTGAGAACCTTGGATGAATTAAGTGTTGTCACTTTTGGATGTTTTGCGGCGCGGGTGGGTATTCGCCATGATGCAAGTGTATGAACGGATATGAATGAAACGTGATTCCACAATACTGCTCGTTGATTATCACCTCCCCCCCAAAGATATGTATGTATATATGGAGAGAGAAGCCTACCTACCTACCTTCCTATCCATCACCCATCAAGCTTTCTGGCATGGCCCCGGCTATAGTAGGATATACACCTATCCATGTATATCCATTGATCTATCTGCCTTTCCATTCCACTGCCAACCAATCAAAACCTACCAGTCCAACTATGTCTACCTACCTATCCATGGATCTACCAATCAAATAGTGTAGTGGGAGAAGCAAGGGTATTTGTAGGCGAGATGTAATTGCAAGTTCAAAACCCCAACTATCAACCTATCCATCCATATCCATTCATCTACCTACCTTTCCACCAACATAACCAATTCATGTATACCAATATCACGGGTGGAAGTCGGAAAAGTAAGGGTGTGTGTATGCGAGGTCGAGTCCGAGGATCAAGCAGCCGACTGACGTGGTCACGATCATAGTGAGCATACCGATCTTGAAGAAGCCCAGGAAGGACAGGTTCAGCCCTAAATGATGTGATCTGATATCTTATCATGTAATGTTATCTCTGAAAGCGATGTGGTGCGCAAAGCGTATCGTACACCGTATGCCGACGCAGACGAAAGTTAATAATAATAATAATGAAACCGAACACAAGATCATCTATACCTTTATCCCGCAGGATGCGTGCGTACATAATGCCGGCGAGTGCGCCCAGCAGCGTGAAGTTAGCAGCGACGTTGGAACCAAGGATAACCCCGAGCATACCTGCGCGTGAACACATGAATATGAACAAATGAATGAATAAACTTTTGAAATCTATCTACCTATCTACTTTCAATTAATCAATCAATCGTCCATATCAAGAACCTGCATGTTGCTGAATATGGCCCAGCGACTGATATTCCTTAGCCAGAAGCACCCGCGTCAGCAAGATGGTGGTGGGCTGGTTGTTGATGAAGTTGGACAACACGATGGTGAGAACGGTCGTGATGAAGACACAGGCCACTGCACCTCGTCCCCGCATTCCGTTGGCCAAGAGGACTGCCATGGCGTCCAACCAGCCACTGATTTCCAACGCTTCCACCAAGACTGAAATAGTGTAAGTATAAGTACTAGTAGCAGTAGAAGATTGAGACAGAGAGACGGACAGACAGAAAGAGATGCATGTTATGTATATACATACCGAACATGCCGAAAACGAACGGCACAATGCTCCAGGGCAATGCCCGAATCGAGTCTTCCATCGTCGGCATCGGATTCTACGCACGCATGCATGTATGAGACACGTGTCGCACTTGGTGTCACGTGGCAGCAACGGAACATGTTCGTATGTATCTGTCTAATCTTATCATCCGCGTAATCTTCCCATCCATCTACCAAACATCGTTCAGACAGACCTTGCTCAGTTCCACCTTGGGCTTGTCCAGGTTGTCATTCTGTGTATCGAACGTTGGTAAGGGCACAGTCATCTGGTTGTCCGGTTCGCCCGAGTAAGCCTTGGGAGCCGAAATCGACCTAGAGATACATACAAAATCCAGAATACTACTACCACTGCTACTACTAGAGTACCTTTTCGCCCACGCCTTGCTGTCTACAGAAGCGCTTGATAGCAGCGGGTAATCGCAGTCGCCCAGATCGGTCTTCGTCCCACATCTGCACATAAGATGGATATATAGCTAGGTAGTAGATAGTGTGTGTTGAGAGAGAGCGAGCGCGCGCGCGCGCGAGAGAGAGAGAGCGCAGCTAGCTACACACAGCTACCTCTCGAGCAAATGCTCCGATTGGCGCTGGTATCGCTTGGTGGGCGTGACAATGGGATGGTTGATGAAGGAAGGACTCACCGTCATCAGCCCACTTATGTACCTAGATATACAGATAGATAGTATTGATAGATAGGTTGGAAGGTAGATAGGTACCTGTTCTGCGCTGTGCGCAAGCTGTCGTGGCTGCTGCTACGGAGGGCGCCCATTTGTCCACACTGGCCAGAGAACACCTGGGAGGAGAGGAGAGAGACAAAGAGTATTTAGTTCTGAAAAACGATGCATGTTCTGCGTTTCTGTAACGGGAAAGAGGCAGGATAGAAGGCGGGGGGGGGGGGGGGGGGGGGGGGGGCAACAGATACAAGAAAGAAAAACTGCCAGAAAAACAGCACACGACATTCTGTATGCAGGCTGCTTGTTTTACCCTGGGGGGAGTAGCTGGCTCGATCGAGGAAGCATACGAACCACCCACGATGCCTTCGGTCTCGTTGTACAAATTGGCTATGTATTGTATTGTATTGTATTGCATGTATGTACTATCTTTTTGTACGTTCCATTATTTATATTACCTAACGGGACGTCGTCGCCCGTCTTGGGATGCGATGGGGTGGATCGGCAGGACGTTCCAGCCTCAGAAATCGGCATGAACTCAGACTCGGTCGGAATGTTGCTTGGGCTGCGGCGCCAGGCCCAGAAGCATGCATTGCGTACAAATACAAGCGCCGCACCTGTACCAGAACCATGTATGCCGAGGAACATGGGGTGGGAGATATTTATTTGCCAGAAATAGACAGAAACGCACAAATGTATATGCGTGCGCATACGTGCAAGAGAGAGAGAGAGAGAGAGAGAGAGAGAGAGAGAGAGAGAAAGTGAGGGTGTGTGTTTTACCTCCCAAGCATATTTTCCAGATCGATATATCCAGACTAGGCGCCACGATGATTGTCGTCAGGGTCACGAACAGGGACACCGAGATAAACACTGCTCCATACCCATCGTTGAGCAGACTGATGGGGTTCAAGACCAAAGGCTGGAAATCCATGATCTGCTTGTTGAAAATGATCAAGAGCACGATGTAGCAGATCACGTTCATGGCGAGTGCGGGCAAGATCATCCAACGCGAATACGACACGAAGGTCAGGTTGTTGGCTTCACCCACTGCACAGGCAGCATAACCGAAGGCAATAAAAAACCCAACCCACACAGCAACCCCACCGCCAACAACGCAAATGTATATGGATAGAGACAAAGACACAGACGCACCACACGCTTTTTTTTTTCACTTGTGCTTTGTGGAGAA
>WBZZ01004327.1:0-12500 GCA_019918135.1 Paulinella micropora | reverse complement strand
TCCCCAAGAACTTGCAAGCCATCGTCCGTGTCATTTTCAAACGGCTCTTCCGTGTCTACGCACATATCTATCACTCACACTTCCAGAAAATAGTCGGGCTGGGCGCGGAGGCCCATTTGAACACATGTTTCAAACACTTCATCTACTTCGTGCACGAGTTCAAACTCATTGACCCAAAAGAGCTCCAGCCGCTCAAGGACTTAATTGATAGCCTGATGGAAAAGGAACAGAAGAAACCGGGTGAGGGGGGCGCCGCCAGTAACGGGGAGCAGGGGGCAGCGGCGAAGGACGAAGAAAACCCTGAACAGCACCCTTCTGAAGAGGCGTTTGACGGTGGGGGCGGAGGTGAGGAGGTAGCGGGGGCAGGGGGAGAGGAGGCAGAGTCTTAGTCTTAGGGCCGCCCGATCATTTGCGGACGTGCCCGAGATAAACCTACAAACAAGCAATCAAACAAACAGAACAACCAATTTTCAAGCTTAGTTTTCCTATCGATGCTTCTCGAGTTTTGGGACTTTGGAAGACATCAAGTGAACGCTTCTGTGAAGGGCTTTCCAATGGTGTGCATCCGTTTTGTTGCACCTCAAGTATTGACTAATAGAAAGGTAAGTTCAAAAGTTGGATAGTGTTTCTGCTCTTGAAGGCCTGCCATGATGTTACTTACGATGTTCTAGTGGCAAATACGTACAACTTTGATCGCATCCTTCTCCATCAATCGTAGCGCCATGATTATGTTGAAGCCACACTTTCAAAGCTCGGGATAAGAGCTTTCAAGTGACTTGCACAGCATTGCTGTATCTTAATATTGATCGAGAAAAATGGGTTCAAAATTGCGTGATTTTGCCACTTGCATTTCGTTAGTAATACCTCACCCGAGATGTTTGGGGTCTTAAGGTGGGAGACTGCCACCCCATCACGTTGTAATATTATATATTATTCGACTTCCAAACTATTCTGCTCTTCCGTAGCTAACATCCTCCTCCTCTACCTCACTTCTATCTATTCTACACTTTTGTTTAAAAGTGAAAAAAATCTGTGCAAGAAACCACTTTTGGCTTGTGGGCTTGCAGCAGCTTTATGTAATATGTAGTGCTGCAGGCGGGTCTTCTTTTTTTGAACATTGGGGGCTAATAAATTATTAAGTGGTTCAATATGTACTCAGTACTGAATTAACTCTTAACCGGGCGAGCGCCACATTTGTGGATCATTACCACAAATTTGGTAGTGTTTTTCAAACTGAATAAATCATTTCTCAACGTAATAATACTGAAATAAGCTGGATATTAATATTTCAAGACATGCTCTATCGACTCAATGATACTAGGCTTGGGTTCAAGTGCAATATAGGAACTATGAGACTTAGCACTTTAACGACCTGCCAAAATCACTACCGATGACATTTTACTGTTTTTGACCGGGCCGGCCTGTTAGATTCTCCTCTGTACGACGTTTCGACTTCACTAACTAGTTTTCGATTTCGTTCAGAAATGACTTCAAACGATCAAGTCAAAGACTGTTCTTTTTTACAGGTTAACAGTCTATTGCCTTTCAAGCCGGCTGCCAGCCTTGTCTAAAAATTTACCGCAACGTGTGCGTTTCACTGGAAATCGGGAAAAAGGCAATAGAGTGGGAAAAAGGCAATAGTGGATCTTTTCTAAAAAAATTATCTTTGACTTGATCGTTTGAAATTATTTCTGACTCCAACGGAATCGAAAACTAGTTAGTGAAGTCAAAACGTCGTGCAGAGGAGAATCTAACTAATGAATAGGTCAAAAAGAGTGAATTATCAACGGTAAAGTGAGGTTGTATACAACTCTTCAAGTAGGCAGATCATACTAAATGTATACAACGAACTCTTATTAAGAACACTATGGCTGCCCGGCGCATGATTGAGTCCTGACTCTGTGAGAGCACTGGGTGAAATACCAGCAAATAGTGCTGAGAGAGGTCACTTCGTTTCAAGTATTTACATAACTTCGAACTCGTTGCAGGCTTGAAGGCAACTTACGATCGAGGATGAGTCGTAGATTGTGAGGTCTCCAGTTCTCAAACGGATAGTATCTTTTTGTTTCTAGTTGAACAGTCATAAAGCGGATAGTGTCGGGTTGGCCCGGTGAACTCGAAAACCAAACTGATTTCAGTGGGAGGCCTAGCCTGGCGAAAATGACTGGGAACGGCGAAAATGACAGTCAAACATTGTTTTTCCGTTCACTCGTGTTTCCTTGTCCACAAATTTACCGCGACGTGCGTATTAAAAATTCACGGGAAATGGGGGAAAAGGGTAATTCTGAGTGTGAAAAAGGCAATATTTCTAAAAAGAACTTTGACTTAATCGCAGCAGTTTGAAATCATTTCTGAACGGAATCGAAAACTGGTTAGTGAAGTCGAAACGTCGTGCAGAGGAGAATCTAATGAACCGGTCAAAACGAGTGAATTATCAACGGTAAAGGTTTTGGCCGGTCGTTAAGGTGCTCAGTCTGGTAGCTCCCCCCCCCCCCCCCCTAGACCTAACGGTTGAGTTGAGTTGTGTACAGAATGAGTGATTAACTAACGAAGTATGATGTCTCGCTAAAAAAAAAGTGTCAAAAGGAAAAAGAGCGGTGTGAGTCTCTTAAACCATAGGAGAGTAAAAGAATGATGCGTCTATACTGGCGCGATGCGGATGATGATCAGCCGGGGCCGGATATCCGTGATTTGCAGCGGGACTGGGACAATGGAGGCGCAGTAGCGAGCGATGATATCGGGGGGGGCGATGTCGAGCCGTAGAAAATTAGGTGGCAGGGTATCACATAGCCGAGATGAACCAATGAAGCACCAAATATGCCGACGCCGTGCCGATACAGTCACTGAGGGGTTAAATTTCGGTGAGAATGATCGTTGACCTGCAGGCACAAGAGGCGATCAAGGACTTACATGGACAACTACACAGCCTGAGCTGACGCCGGAGACGCCGGAGCGAAGGAGGCGACGGGGTGGCGAAGACTGAGATGATGTTCATCGCCGGAAGAACTCGCCGAATTGGATGATGATGATCCATCGGGCTGGGGCTGCTGAACGGGGGCATCAGCTTGTTCGTCCTCGTCCCTCTTCCTCGCCCTGTTCTTTACGTTCGAGGGCTGTCGCACGTTTTGTTTCCACTCGTTCTCGTTCTCGTTCCTCGGCGTTAACTTCTGCTTCTTCAAGTTCGACTGCATAGCGTTCAACTTCCGCTGCCGATCTTGCTGCTGCATCTTCATCAGCCTTGGCTTCCGTTGCAGGGCGTTGCTACGGGTGCAGGGCCTTCCGGGATGGATGCAAAGGTACTAGTACTTGAACTGCATGAAGCATACATACATACACATACATACATACATACATACATACATACATACATGCATGCATGAGTACTTGCATGCATGCCTGCATGCATGCATGCATGCATTCATGCATACATACATTCATACACACATACATACGTGCATACATACATGCATGCATACATGCATGCATACATACATACATACATCCATACATCCATACATGCATGCATATATACATGCATACATACATGTACACATACATACATACATGCATGCATGCATGCATGCATGCATACATACATGTATACATACCTACATACATACATACTTACATACATACGGAGAGGATCTCGGTGTCACGCGTGCAGGTGTCAGCGGGCGACCGAAGAGGGCTGTTGGAAGGAAAATTTGAATTGTGAGTTTGTATACAACTCTTCAAGTAGGCAGATACAAGGAACTCTTATTAAGAACACTATGGCTGCATTGAGTCCTGACTCTGTGAGAGCAGGTGAAATACCAGTAAATAGTCACTACTGAGAGACATATGTAAATTCATAGCCCACTCCGGTTCATTAGTGTCGGCTTTGCAATTCGAGTCATCAAAATTTACTAGATTAAGGTTCAAGTGACCAGCATTCAGAATCGTCAATCGGTTTGAAAAAATGTTAAAGTCTTGACAAACCATTAATTTAAAGTTGGGAAAAGTTGTGCCCCGTATTTACCGTGCTTTTCCATGGTTTTTTCGTTACGTATCCGGGCCGTCTATTTTTTTGTGCATTTTTTTTTTGGGCAGCCCATCGACAAGAATTCCCCTCCCTTGGGGAAGCAAAGCTGTGTTCGTGCTTGTTTTTCTGTGTTTGTGTTGTCTCCACTTTACCAAATACCGCAATTTATGCATATTCTACTTTCCCACACATATTAACACTTGGGTTGCACACAAATCCCCCTTTTCCCTTTGCAAAATTGACTGTGTTTGGGTGTGTTGTGTGCTTTTTTTGCGGACGTGTACCCCACATGATGTTTGTGTTGAGTCTGTTGTCTATTGATTACATTTTGTTTTTTTTTTTGTGTTGTAATGTGTTCCTGTAGTGTTTTTGTCCACTTTTGCACAAAAAACTGTGAGTGCATGTGCTTCTTTCGCCAACTACTGACACTTTGAAATTGGCGCTTCTGTAGCTGTGCTGCCATGTTTTTTTTTTTTTTTTTTTTTTTTTTTTTTTTTTTTTTTTTTTTTTTTTTTTTCTTTTTTTCTTTTTTTCCATCTGTTGCCCCCGAGTGTTGCTTTTCGCAATTGTTTGTGGATTTTGATCCTATATATACATGTTGTGTGTTGACAAAATGCTTGGCATGAGGCGTTTTGTGTTCGTTTTCGCTGTGAGAGAGAGGGGGGGGGAGGGTCCAGTGCGCTTACTAATTTCGTTTTTGTTTTGATGCCTCTAATTGCGTTTGACCATATTACACATGCTGCATCATAATACAACGCATTTTCTCTTACGTTAGAGGTAGGGTTCATGAACTCACGCCATAATCACATGCGCCATGCATAATCTTCCCTTCCAAATATGCCTTCGTTCTTTGTTTTTTTTTTTGCGTTCTGTCTTTTCTGCTTTTCATCCTCTCTCTGTCTGTCATATGTCTTTCCTGTTGTTGCTGCTTGCTGTTTTTGCTTTGCTGCTGGTGTCCAAGCTTGTATTCTGCATTTCTGTTATGTTTTTGTGGCGTTTGCACAAAATCTTGTGTTTGGGCAGGCCATGTCTGGCAAGAACGAGCGCAAGGCCACCCCCGAGCTGACCAGGAAGGAGAAGGCAGCACGGTCTCGTCTCCGCAAGAAGATGATAAACGATTTGGAGCAGTGGGGCGTCGGCTGGCCAGAGCAGGAGGCAGATGTGCCCTATTGGGACACTGTGGAGGCGATGTGGGAGAGTGTGAGAGAGTTTTTTGAGTCACAGGAGGGAGCGTCCATGTTTGAGAAGAGAGAGAGGCAAAAAACCCCACTCTACAAACCACACTCACAGCACCACCACCACGCCCCCCCCCCCCCCCCCAAACCAAAGAAAGATAATGACGACGTAAGCATTCTTGATCGTTTAATGCGTTTACCTACTTCATCTAATGATGATATGTGGCGGAGAGATGTCATTCGCGCATTTCAAAAAATGATTCCGTTTAAGTCCGGGGCTCAATTTACGGGTGAGATGAAAATCACTGCTGATTTCAGCAACCGCCCATTTCATAAGCACATAAGAATGTTAAAGGCAGCAGGGGTAGTGATCGTGCGTGAGAGTGAGAGAGTGGTAGAGGCAGGGTTTCCAGATGTAGATACAGTACTAGCGTGTGCCATGTTGAGGCTCGATCCCCAAAACCTGCCCAAGGTCGTGGATACCCGCGCCACCATCTCCTACAAAGCTTACCACGCGGGCCTGGCGTGCATGCTCCAACGTGCCTACTTTTCAAAAAAGGCATGGGGGATGGTCTCTCTCTCTCTCTCTCTCTCTCTCTTCCCTCCCCCCCCCCCCCCCCCACACACACACACACATTATATTATATGTTTTGGTTTGCAGGCAGAGCCGATCGAAGGCTTGTTTGTCTTGTGGCCTATACTTACTTTGCGAATGCACAGTAAGATTGTGAAGGCCAACCCGCGCTACTTCTTCACGATCCATCGCCCCGTCTTCGAGGACCGCGTGCACGTGGCGTGCATCACAATGTTCGAGGAGACCGAGGCTACCAAGGCCACGGGTCACAAAGGGTTTCGGGTAATGCTCTTCCTGGAGGAAGATTGGGCTCATTACATGATCAGGTGGGGGGTCCGAATCGAGCCAGCTTTTCTACCCTGGGTCACCCCCCCCCCCCTTGTTGCCATTTGATACAACCCCCCCCCCCCCCCCCCCCCCCCCCCCCCCCCCCCCTCTCGCCTCCCCCCTTCTTTGTTCTTTCTTGTACGTTTGTGTTGAAAGCCTCTCCCTACAGCTACGTGGTGGGCCCCCCCGTCAAGGGCGTGGGCAGGGAGGGCATGATCATCAAGCTCCAGTTGGGCTGGCAAGATAAGGTGTTGTGATACGTAACCGCCCGCGAGTTCAAGGCGCACCAAGGCAAGCAGGGGGGGTTTTCAATCCCCCAGCACCACGCTACCACCGTCGAGGATTGGCTCCAGTGGCGGAACAAGGGCACCATGGTGAAGGAGAGCGTCACCACACGCTTCCACGGGTAAGTCCTTTATCTTCATATCTATATACATACTTACGTATATACACATACATACTTACACACACATACATAGGTTTCGCATGAAGGCTGCAGCTGCCGTCGAGCACATCGACGAAAATGTTAGGTTTATAGATGTGGAAGGAGAAGGGAAAAAGATTACCCTCTCTCTCATATCATGCAAGTGCCTGCGGTCCTTCAACAGGACGCACCTGTCGAGGTGGGGATGCGCGACGAAGACGAGCCCTACCGCGCGGAGGACCCAGAAGCGCCTCCAGCGGAAATCAACCGTCATCCCTCCCTCCTTGTTTTTTGTTTGCTTTTGCCTATACTAATCTTTTGCTGTGTTAGGTATGTTGCCACCACCAGTGCCACGTGGTCGGAAGCCCCGCGGGGCTAATAAGGCAGAAGCGAAATGCTTTCATGTCTGTCATGGCTGCCAGCAGAAAATGTTTGAAGCTAGCTTGCAGCAGCGCCAGCTGGTTATTCGTAGCTCTGTGCGTGCTAGCCGCAGTCGCAGTGCAAGCGTGGAGAGAGATGAAGTGAGTTCGCCTCTGCAACATTCTCATCTAGAGCAAAACGAGCAAGAAGAGGGTGAGGTGATGGGTGAGGTGATGGGTGAGCAAGAGCAGCCTGATGAGCCTGCGGGATGGTGAGAGAGAGGCCCGCTAAGCGCGCTCGTCGCAGTGATGGGAAGAACGGTGAGCGAGAGCGAGAGGTTGCAAGTGATGACGAGCATTCCTTCGACAGCAACAGCAGCCGCATCATCTCGTAAGTGTAAGTGTGCGAAAGTGTGTGTGATGATTTATAAATGTTAATGCGAAAGTGTGTACTTGTGCTTAAACCGGCCAATCGAACAGTGGGGCTGTTCCCTGGCCAACAATTTTGCTCTCGTGGGTGGTGGTCGTACATGATCACCACCTACGGCAGGAGTTACCCCCCCCCCCCCCAAAAAAAAATAAAAAAAATAAAAAAATATCAAAGTTAATATTAATAATAAAATATTTTTTACAATATTTAAATCTGTATTCATTAGTTATATCCGGGCCGAAAATATTAATATTAATATTTTGAATTTCAACTTGAATTTGATGGTAATTTTCGAACTTATCACAATTTATTAAACTTAAAAAAATCACGCTGTTCCCACTGTGTGCTGTGATTGAGGCCAATCTTAAGACCTAAATCTAGTGCCTCTGTTTTGCATTGCTGAACGTGCGACTTACAGCGCGCATGATAAAGAAACTTCTTTGCGCAGTAGTCGCACCTGTGATTATAGTTTTTGAAGTCGTAACCACGAGATCTGAGCTCATGAACGCGGTATATATGTAGTTTGCAGAAGCTCGAGCAGCCATGTTCTTCTGCGCGTGTTGCGCTTGAAGAACAAGTGAGAATGCATGAGATTCAGCAACTCAAGTGATTGGCAAGTAAACCAGTACAAGGTACCCCACTCGGTCAAAAAAACGGAATGTGATAGACAGTGAGATGAACGTATGGAGTAATCCAGTCTTCTGTGTAGAGAGTGGTGGGGCCGACATCGGCACGCAAAAGAATGCTACCATCCTCTCTTGTTACTTGCTTTTTGCGTCTACCCGTCCAAATAATAGGAGAAGTTGGGTCCGGGCCCGCAAAATCCCAATCACCGGAGACGATATTTGGATGAGGTGTTTGCGCTTGAGGCGTACACATCTTCCGAAAAATATTTATAGTCTCCTGACCCCACGCTTTAGCGTCAGCTTCAGTAAAAAGAGTACGATCATTAATTTTCAAAGACTGTACCCACCAGGCGGCCCAGAATGTCTTAATTCTAGCCCAGCGGCCGGGAGCGATCAGATCTTGAGTAACTGGTAATGCCTTCGTCAAATACTGCCTGAAACAAAGTTCGCAAAGGCTGGCCTCTGTCTAACCCAAACCATTGCCATGCACCTTTTACCACCTGATTCCAAACGAGGCTGATAAAAGCGAAAGCCGCTTATAGCAGGCCCCGAACGTCGTTTGTTTTTATTACTGACTATATCAGCAACTTCTTGCAAACGAGTTGATTGCTTAAAGAAAGGGTGACTGGAATCAATATGGATTCCCCATTTTGTTTCCGGCACCCCGTCTATAACTTCACGATTTTGGTATTCCACAAAACGGCCGCAGATACGAAGCATCATATGCAGTAAGTCAGGTATATGTCTCTCTAGAGGGACAAACCAGAAAAGAGATTTCTCATCTTTATATTTTTTCCCTTTTGTGTTCACGTCCTCTGACTTCCTGTTGATGTTCCATTCTAAGTCAAAGTTATGTCGTTCGGATTTGTAGCAAGTGCAGAGGTAGCAGAAATGGTTACCACCTGCTGACTTATGTGCACACACCGACATGTACAGCAGCCACTTCATATCGCCGGTCACGAACAACTTGCACGGGTAGTGAATGCCGGTCTTTCCGGAAGTCCAACCCTTCTGTTCGAGCTCTTGTAACTCGAGCAGAAGAGTTCCTAATTCATTCATTAAAGAAAAATTATTATTAATTAATTAATAATGTCACTTCAAGTTGTTAAATTCATGTGACTTTAATTAATACTGTCAATGCGTCAGGTTGAGAGAAAGGCACAAGAACTTAACATTAATTAATTGCCTCCCATCCAACCTGACTAAGCAACGATTAAGAAAGCTGCGCAAGTTCGATGAGAAAGGGGGCCTTGTTGTAATTAGGCTTCCTTTCTCGTCGAACTCTTAGTAACAAGAGAGAGGAGAGAGAGAGGGGGGGGGGGGGAGGGAGAGAGAGAGAGAGAGAGAGAGTGTGTGTGCCTGCGTGATCTTTCAGGGCGAGCAAATCCTCGGAACACTTTGAGACGAGGAGGGCAAAGATCCCCTTCTGTGTTGTTGGGTGTGGTAAACCCGGAATTAAATTACGATTCTCATCTAGAGCAAAGCACTTCATCGCCCAGAGCACTGAGTTTAACGTTGCCCCGTCTTTCGCCCGTCACCCCCCCGATCGCGAGGCATAGCTCCTTCGGATCTGCCGTTTTGTGCCGCCAACCAGCCTCCAACCACTTCATCAGTGCACTAACGTCGGCAGAGGCGGAAGTCCCTTCTCGGTTTAAATGGAGTTTGTACTTCTCGTCTACGACGGCGGTAAGGGCTTTTCTGCCCTTGACAAGATCGTGACCGAATAGGGAGGGGTGCTTTGTAGCTGTAAGTAATTATAAGGTTTTGACCTGTTCGTCGGATATGACATTGGCATCCATATGCAGTAAAGTCTGATAGGCAATGTCTTGGATCTCTTCGGCGGTAGGCTTTTTTTGGTAGTTTTGTACCATGTCTTTGTACATGTCATCGTACTCGCACGCCTCCTCCTCACTCAACCGATACTCTTCCGACACACACTGCCTAAACAAGCTAACTGCCTGACCTACTCTCTTCTTTCTCTGCCAGTCTGTGACTCTACTCGTTGTCTCTGTGTCTTTCTTTCGAGTGCGTGGAACACGACAAACAATCACAGTATGTGTGTCATATTTATCGCAAAAAATCGCCTCACCCTCACCATCAAAGGCAGCATTCCATCTCACACGCACAGGCTTAGGGTCAACAGAAGCAGAATCAGAAGCAGCAGTGTCATAAGCAGAATCAGAAGCAGCAGTGTCATAAGCAGCATGCCACTTAGAGATAGTTTTTGCACTAAGCAGGTTGAAAATGTTCTGTCTGGGGGGGGGGGGGATTTTGTGGATCGTAATCTGTTCTAACGTTATAGAAAAGAGACTCGGTCTGTGACCTCTGGGTTGTGGGAAGTGGCTCATAAACAATTCCGGTTTCCCTGCCGTACGAAGGGTCTTGTTCTCGCTGCTCTTGCACATAGACTGCTTCGTCAAATTTCTTTTTTTTTGGGCCCTGACTTCGTGACGAGTGCTCTGTTCGGATTTGGAAAGATTTTTGTCCTTGCCCTTACGTCTGATTAGTGCAGGTCGCTTCTTTGGAGGCATCGGAATGGCGCCTTTCAACAATTCGACAAAAAGGGTGTCAAAAGTTCGATAGGGACGGAAATAATTGAGGGTTTGCCCTGGCTCGGCCTGAACAATTTTTAGTGTTAAAAGCCCCAAAAACACCAAAAACCCAGGAGGCATGCCTAATTGTAATTTAAAAAAAAATGTTTCAGAATAAGAGAGTTCGTAACTTAAAATATGTACCACCAAATTTTCGAAACCACTTACCTTACGAAAAAAAAAAGTTTTTTTTTTTTTTTTTTTTTTTTTTTTTTTTTTTTTTTTTTTTTTTTTTTTTTTTTTTTTTTTTTTTTTTTTTTTTTTTTTTTTTTTTTTTTTTAACAAAAAAACAGGACATATTATCGTTAACGCTAGCAATAAAATTCAAATTCAATTTTTCAAATTTATTTCACTAGTACTTAGATCTCAGTGTGATCTTTAAAATAAAAAAATGTTTATAGAAAAAGGATTAAAACTCTTTTTTTCCATAAAGCCTCCCTTTTCACAGTTAGTAATGAACATAGAATTACATATGAGGTCACTTCGTTTCAAGTATTTATGTAATTTCGAACTCGTTGCAGGCTTGAATGCAACTTACGTCGTCGAGGATGAATCGTAGATTGTGAGGTCTCCGGTTCTCAAACGGATTGTGTCTTTTTGTTTCTAGTTAACCGTGGCAGTCATAAAACGGATAGTGTCAGGGGTTGGTGAACTCGATTCTCAAAACCAAACTGATTTGGGAGGCCTAGGCGAAAATGACTGGGAACGGCGAAAATGACAGTCAAACATTGTTTTTCCGTTCACTCGTGTTTCCTTGTCCACAAATTTACCGCAACGTGCGCGTTTCACGGGAAATCGGGGCTGGAAAAAGGTAATTCTGAGTGGGGAAAAGGCAATAGTTGTGTTACAGTGACTCAATATTTAATAATACAACAACTATCTAACGACTTGTAGAATGAGGAATACCTAACGTAGAAGGGACTCCGTACTCTCCAAGCCAAGGAAAACCGACAGACCGAAACATAGAGTAATGCCATTATATTCCGGCTGGGCCGGCATAATCCCCTCTCCCCCTCAAGTGTGCAGTCGTCGGGGTGCGCGAGAAGTTGAGTTAAAACCAGCCGAACCAAACCAGGATAGAATGTATTAAATTATCTCGGAGTGATTGTATGTGACTTGACCCCCTCCCCCGGATAACTTGCACCCCCCCGTGTTAACCTAAATTCATTCATCATCCCCCCCACCTAGTGTGAGTCTATACTATCTCCGTCCAGTTATTAATAAATCCATATCCGCCCGATCAAAATCCATTGATTCCGTATTTTCTTCCATTCGATTCCGTCCGAACCCCCAACGGATTTTTCACGAGCTTCCTCGTGTAAAAATTGCCACTTTATGACCGTGGGTATTTCAAGTTGCCACTTGACACCCTCGCCTAAAACGATTTTGTACGAGCCCTCTCGTGTAAAATCTCAAATTCATGAAAGATTGCCATTGAAACTCGTGGGAATTTGAATAATCCATCCACCTCCATTGTCCTCCCCCCGAACTCTGAAAATTGCCATGAAACTCGTGGGAATTCGAATAATCCATCCACATCCATCGTCCTCCCCTCGAACTCTAAAAATTACCATGAAACTCGTGGGAATTTGAATAATCCATCCACATCCATCGTCCTCCACTCGAACTCTGAAAATTGCCATGAAACTCGTGGGAATTTGAATAATCCATCCACATCCATCGTCCTCCACTCAAACTCTGAAAATTGCCATGAAACTCGTGGGAATTTGAATAATCCATCCACATCCATCGTCCTCCACTCAAACTCTGAGAATTGCCATGAAACTCGTGGGAATTTGAATAATCCATCCACATCCATCGTCCTCCACTCGAACTCTGAAAATTACCATGAAACTCGTGGGAATTTGAATAATCCATCCACATCCATCGTCCTCCCCTCGAACTCTGAAAATTGCCATGAAACTTGTGGGAATTTAAATAAACCATCCACATCCATCGTCCTCCCCTCGAAC
>WBZZ01004325.1:167500-181098 GCA_019918135.1 Paulinella micropora | reverse complement strand
CCCTCAAGAGGCTCAGAGAGTATTTGTGGGGAGGACCTCAATTTACTGTCAGAACTGATCATCATAACCTGTTATGGTTGATGAATCATGAACAGACGGGACGGCTGGCGCGGTGGCAAGCGTTCTTGTCTTGTTTCGATTTTACAATGGTCCATCTACCGGGAAAGCGAAATGTGGTCGCTGATAACCTCTCTAGGCTAGAGTTTAACTCAGAAGTATCGGCGTTGGTGTCCACGGTGGAGATGGAAGACTTGTCCACTGACAAGGTGTATGAGGTCAGCCACATTGAGGCGATGGAGATGGCGAGTGGAGTCCGATATGACCGCACAGGTCTACGGTACAGTCCACAAGGCCTGGATCACGGGATATGTTGTGAGCTACATACCCAGGAGGACGCTGAGTGGTCCTATGAGGTATATGAGAATGCGAAGGCGAACATAAGAGAGGAAGAGGAGACGCAGGAAGTTTATGCGGAGCCTCCTCAAGAGCGGAGAAGTGACCTAGACGATGACCCGGAAAGAATCGGGGTACGGCTAGAAGATGGTACTATCCATATAGCCTCGCCTACCGCATGGAGGCAACAACAGGCTCAAGATCCGGAGTTTAAAGAACTGATACAGTTATATCAGAACCCGGATGAGCTACGGATGACGAAAGCGATCAAAGATCAGATGAAGGAGATGGGATGGAGAGATGGTCTACTGTGGTACAAGGGCCTTCACGGTCGCTATGCGTCACAGCCGGACAAATGGACCCTTTGGGTACCGGAGAGTCTGAGACGATTTATATTTGTCGCAGCCCACAATTGCCCACTTTTGGCGCATCCGGGTCGACAACGAACTCATATGTTCGTAGCGAGGCGATTCTGGTGGAAGAAGATGAAGGAGGAGATAGATCAGGCGGTGGATGCATGCATCCCGTGCAAGATAAACAAAACACCACTGAAGGCAAATTTCGGCCTGATTGGCGAATTTCCTCTTCATGCGGGGATGTTTGAGTTTATACACATTGATCATGTGGGACCTTTCCCAGAATCGAAGGATGGTTACAAATACCTCCTTACGGCTATTGACAGAGCCACCAACTATGTGTGGATCATCCCTGTCAAAGACGTTACCGGCAAGACGACGGCCGAGGCGCTGATCGATAGGATCATCTCACAGATCGGGGTACCAAGAAAGATATGTTCTGATCGAGGCTCGGACTTTAATAGCGAGGTCATCGACAAACTATCTAAATTTTACGGGACGAAATGGCAATATGTTACTGCCTATAACCCGCGAGCAAATGGGAAAATCGAGCGGGTACACAGACCCCTCAAAGCCTCGCTAAAGATGTATTGCTCGAAGAAGGAGAATCAAAGAGCATGGGTCGAGGCAGCACCATCATTTGCGTTTGCAATGAACTGTCTACCCTCTACGGCGTTAGGAGGCTCGAAAAGCTCAATCTCGCCATATCAGTTAGTATATGGGCGTGAGCCTGATATCCCGACTTCGCTCCTTCACCCAAAAGACACTTGGGCGGATGCGGATGAGTTGTTTGGGATGAGACTTAGAGTGAAGATGGAGGCGGAACAAATAGTCAGGGCGCATAGAGAGGCGGAGGGCCGAAAGACTGATGCTGAAGGGGTGCGACAAGCGCACTTGGATCAGATCAAATTCCAGGTCGGGGATATTGTACTGTTGTACCATCCTCAAGTCCCGAAGGGAGTCAGCTCTAAGCTGTTCACTCACTGGAAAGGACCTTATCAGATTATGGAACAGACGGGACCTCTGAATTACAATATCAGGGGTAGAGGGAAGGTGCAAATTGTGAATGTAAGAAGGCTGATTAAGTATGATCCCTTCTTACTGGAAGATGAATCCGTTGAGGAGGCGTTAAAACGGATGAAGGATGATTTCAAAGAGGTGCCGCCCATCCACAAGGAGGCTGGCATAGACCAAGACGATGCTTATCGGGCACCGATAGCTGAGAAGGAGGAGAGTGAGGTGGACAGCAAGGAGAAGACTGACCGGATAAGCGCGGTGGGGACTCAGTCCAAGTCTCCGCGAGAGCATAGCGGAAAGAAGGAGAAGATCACAGAGGCGCAGCTAAGGAGAGCGCGGAATGATCTTATCAACGACCAACCGAGGAAGGCGATGAGGTCGATGAGATCAAAGGACGTCCACCAGGAGGAGGAGGGGACGGACACTGACCCAAACGCGGGCAACGTTGAGATTGTCCATGAGCGATGGAAGGAAGGCGATGCGATAGCAACCATCGCATGGGTGAAAAATGTTTTCTATCTGATGAGACCAGCGGAACAACATGTCGCTGATGACACTCTCTCAGACTTATACTTGATGCGGGTCGTGGCGGTCCCACGACAGATGCGTGTCACACGGACACTCAAAATATCATCAGCCGCAAAGATAGTACAACCCATACTCCAGTTCTGTAGAAGTATGGACCCGGTTGAGGATCCAAAGGCAAGACATTATCTGCCAGTATATAAAGACGCAAAAAGTCTCGAGACATGGGATGATATAATTACTCCCAGAGACAAGGATTACACTGCGTGGACCATTCAGACACTTGCAAGAGGAGTGCTTGATGTCCCTTTTGAATTATCGTTGGGCGGAATCCCTAATAAGATCTGGGACATTCTCGAACAGTCAAAGTTCGATCTGACCTTTGTTGGTGGTCCTCCACCAGGCAAAGAAATCCGCGCCAGACGACGAAGGCAGTGACAAAGAAACTATTTTTCTTTATGCGTCTCAAATAAACTGATTGATTGCCCACGGCGTATCATGATTTGATCATGCATAATCAGTTATCAATATGAATATTAAAAAGACTCAGTGATATAACTTGGCATTCGATCGCAACATACGAGTGCGAAAGGTCGATCGACGATGATACTACACCGTATACGGGGATCGCTAGTGTATTGAGCGATGGTGTTCCCGGGTATGACCCTTTCCAAGTCCTGGGATGATGTTCTCGAAAATGAAATGTTCTCTGAAACTTTCATTAAATTATTTTTTACGATAGATTATATACTGTCGTACCTGAGCACGGTCAATCTCTACTTGTGTCGGTATATCGCAGGGTCGGGTACATACACCTCGACTTCGGATATAGCTATTAGGACTGGCCCCCTAATACTATATCATAGGATATCCGCCTTATACAAGGGTATGTCATTAAAAAAGACAATGTACTTACGATCTCCCTGTGAATAATAATAATAATAATGATAATGATAAGAAGAAGAAGGAGATCAAAGGGGGAATCGTACTACAGCACCACGTTGCTTGTATTTTTTATTAATAGTACGTTTGTTCTTGACATACTGCCGAAAAAAAAATTGAGGGGAAGGAGTTCAAAATTTACAAGAAAGGCTAGAGAATCCGCTTTCGCTTTGACGTGCCGTATGAGGATATATTTATCGTCTTTTAGCGTCTATCCGTGGGTCGATGCGCTGTGTGGCATGACTCCATAGCGCATACTATTTGCAGAAAGAAATCAGAAGGTGTATGACGAAAATGCTATTTCCGTCATAAAATCGGGAGGGGGTACTGTAGGCATCACCCCCCGGATAGCCGGTAAAAAATACCTTTTCCTGGTGACAGGTGCACCAGCTTGTTTTTCAGTATTATTTGTCCGGATTGGACCTGATGCCATTTTATTCCTGGTCTGTTGCAGTTTTCCTTTTTGGCTTCACTGAGCTAATATAACGAGACATCATTCTCATCTTTTGAGGACTGTGTTTGGTTGTATTACCGACTTTTTACGAGCTATCGTTGGGGGCATTACACCGTGACTTTACTCATCATAAGTTAATAACGACTCCTGCCAAAATCCGAGCCACTGACTACCGTTGACTTTCAAGTCACTGTTTTTGACCGGCCCGTTAGATCAAGGCAGTTCTCCTCTGCACGACGTTTCGACGGAAGTTCACTATCGCCGGAATGAATACCGTACCGGACCCTTGGGAAGTGAGCTAGGTGATGGGATTAATACAACCGGTTAATACGTTAGTTAATATTTTCAGTTAGTAGTTAGTACGGAAAAAAGGGTGTATTTTCTAGTATGTGTGGCATTGGTGGCCCCAATGCCAATATGACCTGTATGGACACCTGAAATTTAAAGGCTTAGAGCTCCCGTCTTCTGTTTTATTTGTTTGGCGGGCTTTTGTCTGTTGGGAGGATAATTCTATTAAAGTTCTTGTGGAGCTGGTTAGCTAGTCAACTGGGGACGCCTGGGAGACGTGAAACCGGCTTCTCATATCATTTATAATATCCTACTTCTTAAGGGTTAGGAGCCTTGTACGTGTTGGAGCACAACAAGATCACTCAAAGTGATCGAGAGGGAAAGGTTTCTACGGTCTGTGTCACACCCAAGAGTGACACAGCATGGGAGTGACACAGCAGAAGGGAAGCCCTCCCCAAAGTGCTTCAGAGCCACTGCGTGAATCGTTGTGGTGGACAGGGGGTAGAGCTCTGCAACGGCTGAGCTACCGAAAGGAGTCAAGAGTGAGCCTTCGGGTCAGAAGGACATCAACAGGAACGGTTTAGGTGTTTGGACCACAAAACCCCATCATCAGGCAAGCCCGGAAATCAGTTCAGTGGTGCTTGTGGCGCGCAGACGTGTTGGTGGGTGCAGGGTAGCTACCTGATAGAGGAAACCAACAAGAAGGGGCTGAAGGCTGATTGCTGCAATTAGACCTTGTGCAACGTACTCTGAAAGGCGAACTTGCAGGACAGGTGGCAGCCAGTCAAGAGCACAAAACAGACAGGAAACAGGAACCTTTCTGGGTTGGAAAAATAACTTCAGATGACAGAAAAACATAGAAATGAAAACGGACTGAGAGGACTGGGAAGACTTCCAACGCTCGTTGCTGTTACAGGCAGTTAGGAAGGACCTCAAAGGTGGATTTGAGGACGTAAAGGGACATAAACTAGAGGTGCATCGTGCCAACCTCCGAAGACTGCACATGGCAGGAAAGACTGTACCAGGCTATATGAGTCTATGGGAAAGGCATGTGAAAAAGAAAGCAGCAGTGGCAGCAACCAGCAGCAGCAATTCAATGGGGTCATTAGACAGAGCACTAGGGCTGCAAGGGAGTGCAGAAGATGAGGAAGAAGTAGTAAGCATGCCAAGTTTGGATGATGCAGAAGAGGAGTCAGAAGACAAACAAACCTCTGAGGACTCGGAGGCAGAGCAGGAGCAAGAGGAAAGAGAGATGGGAAGAGAAGAGAGATCAGGCAACACGAGCAAGCGTGAATCTGCATCACGAAAGTATGAGGAAGAGAGGAGAGAGAAAGGGAAGCCTCCTCCTCTAGCTCGTCCGGTACCTCTGGGGGCGAAAGATTAAGTGGCAGTGACGAAGAGAAAGCACCAAAGGTGGGACTCTCTACAACTGCAACGTCGGACAAGAAGTCAGTGGACCCCGTGCGCAGGAAGAAACGCAAGGAACGGCGATTGGTGGTAAGCTATGATGAAAGTATGCTAGTGGCAGTGAGAGAGAAGAGAGTGGAACTATTCACCCTCATATATACCCATCTCAGAGGCGAGGCGAAAAGGCTGGTCACGGATTTGGTCCGGGACGGCACACCGGAATTTGGGCAACACCCTGACGCCATGTTCAAGCGACTGAAGGACCGGTATGGCAAGGGTTATCCCAATGATCTGCTGGAGAAGCAGCGAAAGATGGCTCGCTGGGAGTTCAACTCCTCCACGCAGTATGAAGGACAGATTGCGGAGTTTGAGGCAGTAAGAGAGCAGCTGGCCAAAAAGGGGCATCATCCTTCTGACTTAAGCTTTGAGCAGATAATACGTGACGCGATAATGGGACCCGAGATGAGGGACAAGGAGGTGCAGGCTGATTGGAAGCAGTGGTTGCATGCAGCAGACTTTGAGAAAGACAAACAATCATGGGATGTACATCAATAGTGGAAAGAGCTCAAGAGGAAAGCCAAAGACATTGATTTGCAAAAAGAAAGAGAGAGAAAGGCCAGCAAGAAGGCTAAGGTAAACGCTGCAAAGATTGAGAAGAAGAAACCCTTTACTACTCCCTGCATGTACTTTCAGAAGGGAAGGTGCAAACATTAAAGGGAGGAGAGTGTCAATATCTGCACCTCAACGACAAGCTGAAGGGAGTTTGTTTCCTCTTCAGCAAGGAAAGAGACTGCAAGTACGGGAGCAAATGCAGATTCTCGCACTCAGGAAAGGAAAAGAAAGAAGGAGGCGGCACGCGAGGTAAGGAAGGGCATGGAGGGAAGAGCAGTCAGAAGAGCACGAAGGAAAAGAGTAAGAAGAAGAAGTGCTTCAACTGTAAAGGGAAGGGGCACTATGCCACCAACTGTAAGAAGCCCTGCCTACGATGTGGTGGTGACCACCCCTTGACTAAGTGCACTCATGGTCCGGACGGGAATGGCGAGCAACCGGGGGCGAAGGCGAAGGCCGACATGGCCAAGAAGAAATCTCCGGGGCGGACACGAGTGGGAGCTCGGATGATGAGGATGGAGAGCTCAACCGCGCCTACAGTCTACTCCGGCAAAGGAAGGCAGCGCGTGCATACATGGTAAAAAGGAGTGGAAGCAAGAAGAGGAGTCGGGATGAGGAGAGTCAACACTCCGCAAGGGGTGCAAGCGCAGACCCTCAGCCGGAAAGCCCCGAGTTAGTCAATCCTTCCAGCCAATTTGGAGAGGAAAAGGGACTGTTCCCGGAGGTGAGCAACTTCGAGGAGTTCAACAACTTCGTAAACGCTTTAGCTGCACCTAGGGCAAACGACACTACGCCTACGCCGGAAGCTGAGGCTGTCGAGGGGGAAGGTGATCTAAGCGGAGCTGCCGCGCCCAATGCGGGTGGCCCTGCAGAGCATCCCACGTACTACTCTCGATTGGAGGCAGCTGCGGAGTTTCTTCGCAATGTTGGGTATGATTACATCCCGGTACGAGTTCGTGATCATCTGGTATGGCTGACGGAGAGGCGAAAGAGATCACAGGGTCTCTGCCGGGCCAGAATCCAAGCGAACCTAAGGGGGTAAAGAAGCCGCGACCTCGAAGCAGGAGGGCAGATTGGGAGCCGTGGCAAGACTCTATCTCTCAGGACAGCGACGAGACGGAGTCCCCTCTCTCAAGCTCGGAGGAGGAAGAGGAAGCTCCAATTGCTGTACGACAATACCGGGACGGTGGCGGTGTAACGCATGAGTTTCGCACTACGGTGACGAACGAGGAAGGCTGGTAACCTTCGGCACGCTAATGGGGCCGACGGAGTGGATACCCCCGTCCTGGTACCGCTACATACCAACGGGACCGGGTATAGTGGACCAGTACATGGAGTGGCAACTCAACTGGAAGGAGTTTAGAAGACTCCGGGATGGAACCGGCCTACCTAGAGCGATGATGGTGAAGGGAACCGGAAGTAAGTCCGGCACCGGGAAGAGCAAGACCATAGCTACTCCGCAAACACCTGACTCTATTTATACATTACCCGAACTCTTGAAATATGGTCCCGAAACCTACGAGATACCGCCAGAATATCTGCGTCACGCCGACGATGAGCCAGTTGGAGTGGTAGAAGCTCGTCTGGAAGGAAGGTGCTACGGTTCAACGTTCGGAAGAGACCGGTGCCTGAGAACGAGAAAGGAGGCGGTGGAATCCGAGTACCAACAGGTGCGGGCAGATGCGGCGGGCCTTCTCACCGGGGACATGATGTTCTGCACCAATCACCAAGACAGGAGAGAGAGATATTACGTGGATGAAAGCATAAGGGCCAAGTCGCGCGAATGGGCCTTGATGCCGGCGTATAGACTGGTGATTGAAATGGAGGAGCGAGGCTTGGGACACCTGATTGGACGGGCAAAACCTGACAAGATGGTGGAGCATCTGACGCGGCAGGAGGCCCAGAGGCGAGGGTCGCTGGTTCCTATCATATTCACTATTCTGCGAGAAGAGCATACCGGAGTGCTCTACAACTGGAGCATCAATAGGGATAAGGTAAAGTGGGAGGAGCCGGGGGTGCCGAGAAATCGGAAGGTGTACCGGGAGCGTGTGCCTTACCGGTCGGTGAAAGCGGCGGTGACACAGTATCGCGCTATGAAGGATCCGGCCCACGCAGGGAAGTATGACGACGACTTAAAGCGAGTCGGACTGGTGCGGGATCAGGCTCAGATGACGCCGATAGTAGCTAAGGGAGAGTGACTGCGTCGCCGGTGACGGAGGGAGCGATACCTCCGTTGACTCCGAGGGTGGAAAGGAAAACCAGGGAGAACACCGCGGTTAAGGCGGAGCGCCAGGCGGAAAGTGATGACACGGCTACGCCGAGCCCGGGAAGGGCCAAGCCCGAAATGATGGCTACCCCGGAGGAAGTAACAGAACCGCTGGTGTATTTGGAAAATGGAAGCACCCCGTGGAGGGAGCACATGGCGGAGCTCTACCAGAGCTTTCCGGAGGATTCAACGGAGGTGCAAGAGGAGTCCGAGGATTCCAAAGATCCGGGGTGGGTGATGACATGGTGTCTTTGGTGGCCCAGGTGCGGGCGGCGGCGCCCTACGATACGCCTAAGGCTAAGAAGTTTACAGAGGAAATGAGGAGGGCACTGACCCATATTAAGGGGCAACTAACGCCCACCAAACCGAAACGCCCGGAGCGCGAAGGTGATGAGAGGACACGCACCAACATGCTTCGACACCTCCGCAAGTTAGCAACGGTGATGACGGAGCTCTACGGAGAGGACGTCCGAGCGGTGAGCATGGACCAGATCAACGAAGTTCAGCAACTTATAACCAAAGTGGCTGAGAAGAGATTGTGGAAAAGAGAGGATTGAAAGGAAGGGGTGCCTATCCAGGGAGTGGCGACGGGCCAACTAACTCCCAATGACGCTGTAAGCCCAGGCAAGCAGCGAATGGAAATGGAGCCGGAACCTGGGCGTGAGCGGGTGAGCGAAAAGGAAAGGATTCGGCGTTTGGAAGTCATAATGGAGCAGCAAAACGAAGTAAATCAGAACCGGGTGGCGTGGCCGCCCCAGTGAGGGGATGACCATCGAGATCTGCAGGACTTCGAAGGGCGATGGCGGGAGTATGTGGGATTGCTATATCGCTGGTCGACTGGATGGCCATTTCCGTATAACAAGCCGAAATTCCCCGCACTGGAACCCAAAGCCATGGAGAATAGCAGGAGGCTGGGAGAAGCGACCTCGACCCTACTGGTTACGACCGCTGGAGGGAGGCAATAGACCGGAGCATGTGGTAGTCTACGCCAGCGAGATCTAGGGGGAGCCTGAGCAACTTCAGGAAGAAGAAATGGAGGTGATAAGAATGATGTTGAAACGCGCGCTAATGGGGAAGGATGGGCGGAAGGCGACAAGACCGCGAAAGGTCCCCGACCCCATGCTGGACTCGGGGGCTGTGTCCGACATGGCGCCACCAAGCTACAAGGAGTTCATGCAGGGCGTCAAGCGTGAGATGAAAGAGTTCAGCGCGGTGGGTGGAACCACCAGGATGGACGCCCAAGGGGATTATAAGCTACCTACTCTCCGAGGTGACGGGCGGGATGGATGCCTACCACTAAAGGAAGTGTGGGTGGGTGAGCACTTAACCGAACTACTCATGTCCGGACCTAAGATGATGCTAGATGGGTACACGTTGGTGTTGCGAAAGGATTCGCCTTACGTCACTAGGGTCGTGGTCCCGGATGTGAAGGAGGAGGAGAAAGACGCCCTTCAGTACTTCGACACGGAAGACTCGGTAATCAGGTTTCAATCTGGATCGACTGAGGAACAGCAAGCTGCCTTCTGGACCACCAACAAGGCAAGGAAGAAGGAGTGGGATATGGAACTACTCCATCGGATATTTCATGATCCCGCTGCCGTAAAGTTGCAAGCCATTGCCCAAGCCCATGACGTAAAACTAGTGAACGTCAACAAAGACGTTAGCAAGGAGTGTCCGGAGTGTCCGGCGGGCGGAGCCCAAAAGCCGCCTCATCGAGCTAAGGCGCATGGAACCAGAATGAAGGAGAAGGGTGAAGGCTGGTCGGTGGACACCTCGGCGCTGCTGGCAAGGCCTCTACTTAACGGAGAGCGATGCCTCATGGCAATGTTAGAGGACACCGTGGGATACACCAACTTGGAACTTCTCCTGAACGCGGAGATGCAGCGGCAGTCCGTGGTGGCAAGCAAGGTGTTCCGGATGAGCAGGACCCAGACCGGAAACCGGGTTAAGCAAATACGGGGGGACGGCGCTTATCAGAGATCGCAAGTCTTCAATGACCTGATTGAAAGTGTTGGGGTGCGCCCCCGATACGCAGTTAGGAACGATCCCAACAAGCAGGCTCTGGTGGAAGTCTCGCAGAAGAATATCTGGGCGGGGGCGAGGAAGCTACTAAAGAGAGCGCAACTGCCATATGTGTACTTGGGTTACGCGCTACTGCACGTTGGGCTACTGCATAACCTGACGCCGCCACCGGGAGGCAAAGAGCCGCGACTATTCACCATGTTCCCTTACGAGAGAAAAATGTGGATTGGCTGTCGTTGCTGCACACCTTTGGATGCCTTTGTCATGCGGTGCTTGACAAGAAGTACCATGGGCTAAGAAAGGAGGAAGACCGCTCATTACCCGCGGCGTGGATGGGGTTGGACTTGGAGACCTCCGCACACGTGGTTTTAGTCCAGGGGGAGGTCAAGCGTTGGCGCGACGTCGTCAACTTTGACGAGAATCAACCGGCATGGCCCATACTAGTAAAAATTTGGAAGGCGGCCGGGTTGTATGAGGCCCAAGGTGCCCTGATCAACGATGATCTGGAGGAACTGTTTGTCAAACCAGAAGGGGCGCAAGACAGTGATCGCATAGCTGTGGTCAAAGTAGAAAAGGAGGAAGGAACGCTGAGGCAGCCGGAGCCGGAGGAGCAAACGGACGAGACACGAGAGGTGACTCGGGGTCTGATCGTAGAAGTGCCGGCAAAGGAGTGGGGCTGGAACTGGACAAAGAAGGCCTACGGCCCCGAATGGAAGAGTAAGACTCAGAAGGGCGCAGTGGAAGGAGAATGCGATCCATTCGACAATCGAAAAAGTTGCAGCCGGCCCATCTCGTGCGGTTCGAAGGGGAGGAAACCGAAAATGAAGTGGAAAAGATGCTAGACACGGAAATCCTGAAATGGGCAGTACGTGAGCGGGCACTGGCGGCTACCTTTACGCGTCCGGTGGCGGAAAAGCAAGCTACCGCTTCGGGAAAGTTTGAAGACGCAAGAGCGCAAGAGATAGCCACCCTGTGAGCGCAAGGATGCTTCAGGAGGCGAAAGAGGGAGTCCGTGCCGGAGCGGGACTTGTGCAGGGGAAGGTACGCAGACGCAAGAAAAGAATCGGGCGGCAAAGTACTCAAGTACAAAAGCAGACTGATGGCAAAGGGATACTCTATGGTACAAGGAGAGCACTACGGGAAACGAACTTTTCCGACCCCATACACCATGACTATCCTGGGCTTCTTCATGCTGGTGACCTTTTATGATCTAGTGTTGGGTAAGTTTGATGTGGGAACTGCCTACATAGAGGCGGAAGTAGAGGAGGCGGGAATGCGGCCCACCTATCTGGTCCCCCCACCCTTTGGCTTTGAAGAGGAAGGGTACGTGTGGGAAATGGTAAGGGCGCTGTAAGGTCGACCGCATGCCGGAAGAAAATGGTGGATGCAAGTGCTAGTACCATTCATGGTATCGCAAGGTTTTGAACAGCACAAGGCTTTTCCGTGTTTCTTCTTCCGCTGGCGTTCGGGAATGAGTAAACCTGACATCGGGTTCGTGTATGTAGACATCATGATGGGCTTCGGCGACGAGGAGGCTAAGAAGAAGTTCCGAGAGGCGGGTGAAAGCCGCTTTAAGGTATTCAAAAGTGAACCGCCAACGGGAGTGGTGGGGATCGACATCGAGGACGGACGGCATCCGGAGTTGGGGCGAACTGTCAAGTTATTCCAGGAAACCTTTATTAAGGAGGCGAGCGAGCGGCTCAAGACAAATGACTTAGCGTCTGTGGATTCGCCGTGGCTAATGCCGGGGTGCCGCGTGGGAGTCCTGAGTGTACTGGAAGAATTCTCGCCTTACCATATCTGCGGAATACTCATCTGGGTGAGGGTAACGAGGCATGACACGCCAGGGCCGGTGGCGGAGATGGCGCGCTATACGTCAAAGCCAAAAGAGTTCCCCTTCCAAGAGGCGGAACAAGTGATGAGGTACCTTCAGGGCACCGCGCGGCGAGGAGTGCGTTTCTACCAAAAGGAAAGTACGCGCCTGACGTCCTACCCAGACGCAAATTGGAAGGGTGACTGGGGCGATCACAGGGCTCGACTGGCCGTGATTCACTTCATGCTTGGTGGATCGGTAAACCCGGTGTGTATGAAGCGCACAATTACAGTGGAATTACGGTAACCGAAGCTGCGTGGGCCGCGTAGCAAGGAAAGGAGGGAAAAGCTGCTGGCGAAGCAGCAAGACCTGCAAGCGGAGGCGGTGGGGACGCTACCGCCACCTGAGGAGAAAATGCCGGAGGGACATGTTCGGATGGAAGCGCCTCCGGAGGAGTCCACCTGCGAGGCGGAGATCTACGCGATGGACGCGTGCCTGCATGGACAGGAAAAGATCGCAAACTTTATCAACGGAATCGCCGGGGGCAGAGTACCAAAGACATGGCCAAGCAAGGTTGGGGTAAGCCACCGGTGGTGTACGAGGATAACAAGGGGGCCATTGATCTGGCAACCACTAACATCTACCGTCAGAAGTTGGACCACATCGATCTGCGCTACGCCTACGTCAACGCGATGATATTGGCGGGAAAAGCGATGTTGGAGAAGATTAGTTCCCCGGACAACTACGGAGATGCCAATACCAAGCGGCAGCGGGGACCCAATTACTCCAAGATAGTAGGAAGGATTGCGCAACCTTGAACATTGGAACGCACAAGGAATAAGTTAAGTGCAAGGGTGCGTGTGTGTGGGTATTAATGCAATCAAGGGGGAGCTTGGGAAGTGAGCTAGGTGATGGGATTAATACAACCGGTTAATACGTTAGTTAATATTGTCAGTTAGTAGTTAGTACGGAAAAAGGGGTGTATTTTCTGGTATGGGTGGCATTGGTGGCCCCAACGCCAATATGACCTGTATGGAAACCTGAAATTTCAAGGCTTAGAGCTCCCGTCTTCTGTTTTGTTTGTTTGGCGGGCTTTTGTCTGTTGGGAGGATAATTCTATTAAAGTTCTTGTGGAGCTGGGTCAGCTAGTCAACTGGGGACGCCTGGGAGATGTGAAACCGGCTTTTCATATCATTTATATTGTCCTACTTCTTAAGGGACCGAATTATTATTAATAATATCAACTCATATTGTCAGTTAAACTTTCTTTAAGTTCTGATTAATATTACTATTTCAAGTTTACACTCAAGTTCTTACAATTTTTACTACGGTTCCGTTATATACAATATTTCATTTTTCAGTTTATTAGTATTTTATCAGTGAACTGACCGTTGAATGTCATATTAATAACTCAACTTGAGTTGTAGTTGTTAAATAATAACTATTTCTGAAAGTTACGTTTTGAGAGTCAACTGCAGTTAACGTGAGCAGACAGATCAATTTCAC
>WBZZ01004325.1:157500-160000 GCA_019918135.1 Paulinella micropora | reverse complement strand
TCCTCTCTCATCAAACGCCTGTGTGACGAAGCAGTAGCGAAATTTGAAAGATATCTCTACGACTTCATATCACAACGGGTACCTCAAACAAAAACAGAAGAACAAACTCATGAGCGAAAAAACCGCCACGTAATCCGGCTCCAAACAGAACTCACGCAAAACCGACACCAAAAACTGGTCCAAAAGAGACATCTGCGAGATCTCCAAAGGGCAGGTTCAATTCCAGCTGCTGTTGCAAAAAGCCTGCAAAAAACTTGGCGAGTATTATTGAAGACCGGTAACTGCCTCCGCCGTCGTCTCAAGGAAGCAACTTTAAGCTCCGCTCAACGACAAGCAAATACACGCTTCCGAACTGACCCACATAAGTTTGCCAAAAATCTGTTTCATCCCCCCTCAACCCAAACCACTTCCTCCCTATCCAAAGAAGACTGTGATTCCTACTTTCCCAACCTATACAAAGACGCTAATCGTGAACAAACCTATGTGCCCTTACCTGAAATGGTTCGCCCACCTCTACCAACTGTCCCCTTTGACCTCAAGCCACCGTCCTTCTTGGAAACCAAAAGATCTGTGCTCGCTAAGCGTAATGGTGCAGCCCCTGGCAGAGATGGTATTAGCTACCTTATTTACAAGAGACTTCCCACCGCTTTATCTTTCTTACACAAACTCATTGTCAAGTGTTGGACAACTGATGTAGCTAACAGCTGGGCCCACGCTGCTATCTCCCTCCTTCATAAGGACGGCGATCCACTTCAGGCCTCAAACTATCGTCCGATTGCTCTGACAAACTGCTCGGGTAAGGTATTTTTCTCTTTGTGGTCAAAACGCCTAGAGAGTTTTCTGCTGGATAACAACAATACTTTGACAGAGCAAAACAAAAGGGTTTCCTCCGTAGCGTTGCAGGATGCCCCGAACACATTGCTACCACAAAGGCTACCATCAGAAATGCAAAAGATCACTATCGCCAACTGGTCATAGCATGGATTGACCTACAAAACGCTTTTGGAAGCGTAAATCACAACTTGATGGTTTGCACGCATAATCTTCTTATATTACGAACTCTTAGTAGCCACAATCGAAGGGAAAGAATGGTCATCAGAACCCTTCGTTTTTGCTGTGGGCGTCTTTCAAGGATGCTGCATCTCTCCTCTCCTTTTCAATATAGTTTTCAATCTACTACTTGACCTCCTATCATCGTTGACCAAAAACAACGGTTACCATTTCAAACATAAGACCTCAACGGATGAAGTAATCGTGCACGAAGCTGCCTATGCTGACGATCTCAAACTACACAGCCGATCCACGAAACACTGTCAATCGTCCATCAACATGATAGACAAGTTTCTGTCATGGACCAGAACAATGGCCGCGAAACCGCCCAAATGCAAAAGCCTTGCTTTCAAATATTGGAGTAAAGCCGACGACCATAAGGGTCTCAAACGATTAATGCCGATTTCGTTCCCACCTTTCGACCCCGCCCTGACTATTACTGGCAAACCAATTAACTTCATCGCTGACAAGCCTTTCAAAGACCTCGGATGGATTGTCTACCATGACCTCAGCGAAAACGAACAACGAGCAGAAATCCAAAAGAAGTTCATTCTTTCTATGCAAGCCATCGATAGCTGCTCGATCAATGGCTTTATGAAACTTTGGCTCTACCAGCACTATGCAGTCCAGTCACTTGCCTGGCCATTTCTCATTTATGACCTCTGCTTATCTTTCGCCAAAACCCTTGAGAAAATTGCGACTCGCTTCCTCAAAAAATGGGTCAATATCTACAAAAGAGCTCTGGTCTCCTGCCTTTACCGCCCACGCTCGAAATTCGGTCTACAGCTCCAGTCCATCGTCTCTTTTTACCAGCGACTTCAAATCAACCGTGCTCACATGCTGAAGTACTGCCCAGATAAACACCTCTCGTCCATCTATGCGATGAACCTGACGAAACACGAAACGTTTCGAAATATCTGGAAACCAGAGCCTGTGCTCGAAAAGCTTGAGGCACAAGTTGATTTTGAATTCAAACATCGAGGCCAATCCGATCATCTCGGACTTGGCCATGGTCGCTACCCAAAAGAACATTCCATCACAGACCGCAAAGACAGGATTTTAGAATTAGCTGCTGAGACAAACTTGAGGCAACACACAGTGCATGACATGGACAAAGCCATGCAAGTGCTTTCTTCGTTTTGAAGACGCATGCCCCTTTTACCTCTCCTGGGCTCGCCTCATCGGAACCCGTAATCCCCGCTTAATCTCTTGGGTCATCAATGCAAGCACAAACTCGGTTATTACCCCCGACCTTAGACGTCTGTGGGGAATCATTCCCAACAACAAGTGTGCTCTCTGTTCTGGTCAAGCACATTTATGTCACATCCTCTCCGGTTGCCATGTTGCCCTCAAACAAGGCCGTTATACCTGGCGTCACGACTCTGTGCTCTGCACTATTGAAGCTCCCCTTCAAAAACACATCGAGAGCCATAACAAACGCTCCCGTATA
>WBZZ01004325.1:62500-140000 GCA_019918135.1 Paulinella micropora | reverse complement strand
CCCTTTGGAAAATTTCCCGCGCGGGTCCAAACCGTCGGACAGTTGGACACACCCATTAATAAAACGAATTTTATTCACTCTCTCACTGCTCTCTCTCTCAAAAAGTGTCCAACACCATAAGGGCTAAGTAGGCCAATGTAGTCATTAAGACCTTGGCCAACGTTGGACACCCCCCTTAATAAAACGAATTTTATTCAATCTCTCACTGCTCTGCTCTCTAACGTCGGACACGTAATCATTAAGACCTCGGCCAACGTTGGACACCCCCCTTAATAAAACGAATTTTATTCAATCTCTCACTGCTATTTATGTTAGACGGCCAACGTTTACTTTTCAATCATTAATACCTCGGACAATGTAGTCATTAAGACCTCGGCCAACGTCGGACACTGCAACCAAAGGAAAATTTACGACATCTGAGTATTTTAATTTTAAAAAATAAAAATCATAATGAATATATAACATATCTTCTTAACCATGCCACCGAAAAGGATTTACAACACACCCGAGGAAAAAAAGAAAGCACATTCAATTGCTTCTAGCAAGTATGCCAAGAGAAATCCAGAAATATACAGAGTAGCGAGCAAGTCGTATTATGAAAAGAATAGAGACAAGATACTAGCCATGAAAAAGGAAAAAAGAGCCAAATTAAAGGAAAACAAAAGAAGTCTCAATGATGAATTATATGTTAAATATTAAATAATTATATTCTTTATGATATAATCACTATGGAGAAAAAGTCGTATGGGGCGAATGATGATTTACCGTTGAATTGCTCATTGATTATGAGAAAAACAAATATTTTATGAATTTAATCAACGCGATTAGGTTTGTTGCGCCCGATGGTAAGTGGAATACAAACGATTGGGAAGTCATTGAATTATTAGACGAAGGAACAGAAAAATATTGTGTTTGCTCTCACGAAATTGAAAAAAACTTTGTCATTAGACATACAAAAAGTGGTGAAGAAATGGTGATCGGCTCTGAATGTATTAAGCGATTTAAAAATCGCAAAATGAAGGAGAACTCTCACTGCTAAGCCGTATTCATAAAAATCCAGATATTAAATTCTGTTGCTACTGCGAAAGCAAAAGAGCAATTTCAAAAAACATAATTGCTAAATATCCTAACAGAGAAAAGTATTATCATAAATCATGTATGATAAAAACATTAAAATATTGCGGACTTTGTGGAGCATTCAAGGGATTTGATAAATGTGATTGCTTTAATAAAATGAGATAATGTAATTAATAAATTTTTCCATCATTATTTATTTAATTTTTTCAATTATTAATTATTTAATTTTTCCGTTATTAATTATTTAATTTTATATTAAACTTTATATCCTTTATTATATAATCATTAAGGACAACTCAAACATTTTATATCTGACCACCAATATAATATGTCGGCACCCACATTGGAAAATTGACAATGGTATTGGAAACAAGAAGATGCTTTGCGAGACAAAGCAAACGATGTGATACTCGTTAAGTGGGGGAACAAACAATTTACCACTCTGCCATTTCAAGAGGATTTCGTTGAGTTGATTGAAAAAACACCTGACGATCAAAAACAATTCTACGAGGTATTGATGGAAGGCAAACCACAGAGAATGTTTACTGATTTGGACGGCGACAACTTGACTATCTCACGAGAGAAGATATATGAGCGATGGAATAATCTGATGGAGAATGTATTTCAACAAGTTGGTATGAAGTATAATCCCAAAAAGCCAAATATCTAGATGCTTGTAAAGGTGATAAAATCTCTTCTCATTTCTCATACGACAATGGCTTCGTATTTGAAAACTGCGATAAACAAAAGGAATTCTGGAAATTTGTGGAAGCAGTAATTGAAAAAGATTATCCAGACCTCTGTTTCACTTTTGAACGAAACGATCAAAAGATTGAATTACGAACAATATTGGATATTTCTGTGTATAACAAGAATAGAGCATTCCGCACTATTTATTCTCATAAAGATGGGAGCGATCGTGTATTCTTATACACCAAAAAATAACACACTGAAACGATTGAATAATGTTGAAATAGATGATTACTTAATCATGCGACCCGATGAACATTCATTCTACGATATCAAACTGCCAGAATATACTTCTTTGCGAAGATATCAACATATCACCCTAGCAGAAGTAAAACAAATAATAATTGATAAAGTGCCCAATGTGGAAATAAAAGAACAAAAACAGCGAATGTTTGTTTTGAAAACAACAGGAGTGAGAAAATGTATCATAAATGGTGAAGAAAATCAAAGTGATAATTGTTATGTTGTGTGGAAACGAGATGGTTTATATTTCTACTGCCACGATGCGAGTTGTGGAGGTAAAAATGTGCGAATTCATGAATTGTCTCCACCTATCGTGCACGACATCAACACTATCGATGATTTGAGAAGACTTGGTGATGAGTGTAATGCGCCCGACAAATTCGTAGAATTGATAGATACTGCCTTGGCTTGGATGAATAAATCGTATTGTTTTGCGAATTTGACCAAACCCACTATAATTGAAGAATATGTTGATTCCAAAGGAAATCCAGTTTTTCGTTATAAGACTGAAACAGCACTGGAGGCTTTTCTTAAAAATAAAAGAATAAGAACTAATCTTTCAAAAGAGGACTGGATAAAATTGGGTAAAAATCCTTCCACATTAAATATTGTTGATTTATACAAATTATGGAACACTCATCCACGACGGCGAGAAGTAAATGATGTTATCTTTGATCCGAAGGCTTACTTTGATAATGACAAAAAAGGGTTTTACAATTTATTTAAGGGATTTGCTATTCCTACTGATACATTAGAAGATGTAAAATCTTTTACTCCAGAAGAAGAAAAGAATGAAGCATTCTTCCAGCATATCTTAAAAAGATGGTGCGGTGGAAATCAAAATATATATAAAAAGGTGCTTGATATGTTTGCTAGCATTTACCAAAAGCCGTGGGAAAAACTTCATTTATCATTAGTTTTAACGAGCACTGAACGAGCAGGTAAGGGAATTATTCTTGAAATATTCAAAGATATTATAGGTGCGGATTATTACTTTCAACCCTCCGATGTGAGAGAAATATTAGGAGACTTCAATGCTCAATTAGCCAGAGCAATCATAGTATTTATGGACGAAATGGTCTGGGGCGGGGATAAGGAGAGAGCGGGCACCATTAAGAAACTTGTATCCGAAAATACCCTTACTCTTAAACAAAAATATTTACCAAACTTAACATTAGAAAATATGTTATTCTTGGTGCTTGCTTCAAACGAAGAATGGGTAGTGCCAGCAGGAACAACGGAACAACGATGGCTAGTGCTTGAAGTATCCGATGAATTAGCACTTATGAAAGAGAACGAAAAAAGAAAAGCAATTCGAGATATACGATCTATTGATAGACGACGATTGGCAAAGTTTCTTGCCGAACGAGACCTCAGCGAGTTTAATGACCGCGAAACAATATTGACAGACGGGCTACGGCAGCAAAAGGTAAAATCTCTCTCCAAATTAAGGAAATGGTGGTTGGATTGCTTAAATGATTGTTATATTTCAAACGGATTGCCAGAAATTCAATTTGGAAAAGAAATCGCAAAAGAAGAAGTATATAAATTGTATAAATCAAATATGAATGACCCTCACACTTCACAAACTAGTTTTTGGATAAACATGAAAAAATTGATCCCTAACGGAAAAGAAACGAAAAGAATTGTAAACGGCACGAGAGCGAGACATATAGAATTGCAGTCTCTGGAAGAATGCCAGAACACATGGCGAACAATTTATGGTGATCAAGAATGGAGTTTTAATACTGACGACACTGATGAAGAATAAAAATTAAAGTGTGGATTTTTTTTCCTCTATTATATAGAACATGAGCACAAAGCAAAATTATTTGGACGAAATCGCCAAATGGACTCATTTAAGTAGCGACATAAAACTACCAACAAGCAAATCACTTAAACCTGATATCGTCGCATTTTACGAAAAATACCGACCCGAACAAAATCAACAGAGTGATAATGTTGAAGCTGTATTGCCTTCTTCCGATACGATGAAAAAATTCTTTGAACCAGAAGAATTTACACCTTTTAAAGAAAGTGATTTGAAGGAGACTGGTATTACCGAAATCAAGACCAATGTAGGAAAAGAATTAGCAAAAAAAGAATTAACAGTTTTAGAAGCAAAAGAGGGGTCCGTACCGCCAAAGGAAAAGAAAACGCCAATTAAAGCAAAGCGGAATCCGCCCGAGAGCGGGTATAGTTGCTATGAAATAATAACGGCACATTTGAAAGTATCAAAAGATCCTTTAACTTCTTGTATATGAAAGTGGAAGACCGCACGACTATGCAGGAGGATATGAAGAAATGGCACGAGAGTAGATACGCACACATACCACCAGACCAACGCCCTATTCTTAAATATGGTAAGTTAGATTATAAGACGTTTTTTCGCGATGTCTTATCTCAACACGAGGGCAAACTCACGACACTAAAAGACATGTATGACAGGTTTCATGTGTAAGAGGCGGTTAGTGCTATGTCTCTCATCACATCAATATTAAAATATGATGGTTTAAAAGATACATAATCCGCAGATACCGTTTTATAATATACTTCCAATGTTATTGGAGCATCTGTCGCATATGTCAATAAAACCTCATTAGTCGTATTTCCAGAAATTCGTATTGTTGTATTATTGGTGGTATCCGCGGGATTTGGACAAGTCATTAACCATATCATTTTCATTTGGACTCCGTATCTTTGAATTAGCCATATACAATCAAAAGACTTATACTCAATGGCGGTTGTATAATTTAGCACTTCGCTGTAAAAGTCATCAACATTTGTTCCGTCCATTTTATGAAACCAGAACTGAAAAGTTCCTATTCCAGTCGGGGCGGGCAAATTCAAAGACCCGCGAAAAGCAACTTTAATGAAATAACCATATCCTAAATTAGATATTGTTTTGCTACCATAACCGCCCGTGCAAAGAGTAGTGAATGTTGAACTTTCCATCCACGACCTAAGATCAAGACCAACATACGCATTTTGAATGTTTCTTGTTAATGTCGGGGTAGCAGTAACGGCAATAGTTTTAGTATCTATTGACTGCTGTTCTTGCGATCGGCCGAATATATTCATATTTTTTTAAACTATATATTCTACGATATATAAAAAATCGCTCGCGATTTTGCTATATAACACAAAATATATATAACACAATTGAAAATTTGTTTGTATAAAATAATTCTATTAAATTATGAACCAAAAGGGCAATCCGTGGGCATATCACTATTACGGCTCTGTGATAATAGACGAGGATTTAGAAGTTGATGGAGTATTATATGGCGATCATATTGAAGCAAACTCAATACAAGCAAGGACAGATGACATAACAATATCATCGCGAAATAATAACTCCTCTTTGTTGATATCTGATACTGGTTATGTGTCAATCAATAACGAATACGATTTACCACTAGCGGACGGCACGGCAAATCAAGTATTAAAGACAGATGGGTTGGGTAATACTTCATTTGCTACATTAAATTCAAGTTATATAAGCGATTTTGAACTGGATAAATTAACGGATGTAGTCATAACCGCACCAATCGCAATGAATAGTTATCTCACATATAACTCAATAAACTGGGTAAATAAAACCTTTCCGATAAATGTTGATGAATTCGGCAACATTAATATGGGCGGTAATTTGAATATAACATGTGTAAATTTATTAAATACCAAAGATGTTGATACTTGGATATCAGAGCACGAAGATAATAATGATAAAGTGTCAGCAGACGGCTCAATTAATACACACAGCGATGTTTTAATTACAGGCACACCCGCCGATAACCAACTGCTCAATTATAGCACAGGGCAATGGAGAAACACAAACTCACCTTTTCTTAGATTGGATGGTCTCGCTATGATGTTTGGAAATTTAAATATGGGAGGATTTAACATAACAAATGTTAATTTGGTTGATGGTATTGATGTTTCCGCCCTTGACACTTCTGTGGTTAAACTAACAGGAGACCAAACCATAGCAGGAATTAAAACATTTAGCAGTATAATAAATGCGAGTGCGGGGATTGATGTGAAAAGACAAAACATAATAAATGTAAATTTACTAAATACCAAAGATGTTGACAAATGGATATTTGAGCACCAAGATAATAATGATAAGGTGTCAGCGAGTGGAAGCATAGACTCACATAGCGATGTGACAATAACAGGTTTTCCAGCAGATAACCAACTGATTATGTATAGCACGGGGCAATGGAGAAACACCACACCACCCTTTCTTAGATTAGACGGCACAGCCAGTATGACGAGAGGACTAAATATGGGTGGTTTTGCTATTTCAGGGGCTTCTACATATAATGGAATTAATCTCGCTAATCTCGCGGTTGATGGTTCGGTGGTTAAACTAACAGGAGACCAAACCATAGCGGGTCTTAAGACATTTAGCAGTATAATAAGCGAGTGCGGGTCTTGATATGAAAAGCCAAAGCATAACAAATGTAAATCAACTAAATGGCAGGTCTATCACAACTTGGCTATCAGAGCACGACTCCAACAACGCGAAAGTGTCGGCGAGTGGAAGTATTGATACACATAGCGATGTGATTATAACAACAGCAACAGATAATCAACTACTCATTTATAGCACTGGACAATGGAGAAACGTGGCATCACCCTTTCTTAGATTAGACGGCACAGCCAGTATGACGGGAGGACTAAATATGGGAAATCAAAGCATATCAAATGTGAATTTAGTTGATGGTGTTGATGTTTCTGTCCTTGATACTTCGGCGGTTAAAACCTCAGGAAACCAAACCATAGCAGGAATTAAGACATTTAGCAGTGCCCTTGAAATAACTGGAAATTCAACGAATGCAACAACAAAAAGAACATTCGTGGTTTTTAACTCCACACCCAATATAGGAACTATCGGATGCCTTGATATGGGCACGGGTGTAAATTATAACTTTGAAATAATTGCCAAAAAAATAAGTTTTATTATTGACGGGACGATTGTTTCGTGGTTTAATGCTACTGGCTTAGATTGTAATAGTAGTCGGATTGTTAATCTAGGAGCACCACAAAATGCGAATGAAGCGGTAAATAGACAATATCTGGATGACAATTGTGTGAAACTAACAGGAGACCAAACAATAACAGGAATTAAAACATTCAACGGGACGAGCACTGTGATAAAATATCTAACTTTAACGAACAATGCCGATTTTAATAATCAAACTATCACTAATGGCGGAAATATTACATATAATGGGGCGAGGATATTAAACCAAAATGGAGGAGATATATTCTTTTCACAGACATCAGGAGATTATCAGTATTTCTTATTTACTCTAAATACTGCTACAAGCGGAACCGCAGACCAAAAAGGTTATGTATTCACGAATGTAGCATTTGATGTAAAAGGGGCGGGACTTTATATTTCAAAACTTTTGGACAATAAAAGTGCTTAATCTGACATTGTCCGTTTTAACAATGCTGACGGTATGCGATTTTATGGAGCCTTAGATATGAACTCAAACAACATAACAAATGGTGGAACAATAACGGGAACTACATTAACGGCGACTGCTGGAATGACTACAACAACATTGGCAACAAGCGATAAAATAACGATAGCACAAGATAAACCATTAATATTGGGAAGAACAACGAGAGGATTGGCGGCATACACGGGTGGATTAGAATTATACGGGACATCTGGTGTAGCAGGGCCGCATATACAAGCATTTACAACAGCCGATCCAAATTATCCTTGTTTTCAACTAATTAACAACGGACATGGCAATGTAGCATTAAAATTTGATTGTTATTGGGATGGCGCAGTTAATGATAAGTCAAGTTCTACTAACTCAAATTTTATGATAGCCAAAGGCACTAATCTCCTTTTTCAATATGCGTCAGGAGTAGCGGTAGGAAATAATATAACATTTAACACCGCAATAGACATCAGTAGTTCATCAGGCTTATTAACAACGAAGGCAATAACCGCGAGTGGATTAATAACAGCAAATGCGGGTATATCAACAACAACATTAACTGCGAGTGGATTAATAACGGCAAGTGCGGGAATTACATACACAGGAACACTAACATCGTCAGCAACAGGAACAGGTGCGAAATTAGCCATTCAAGGAGGAACAGATGGAGGAAGCAATAAAGGAATATATATTTGGGATATTACCGATTCAAACTGGGGGATTTATATGTCTCAGTCTGGGAATAATAAATCATTAAGTGGAGGGACAGCACCAGCAGGAGGAGTAGGCGGAGGAATAACTACTCATGCTATAAGATTTAGAGTTGGTAGTACTACAACGAATGGTTTCATATGGGAAAATCAAAATAATACTGCTTTAATGTCTTTGAGAGGGAGTGATGGGCAATTATGGGTATTGTCTAATCCAATTCAATATTCAGACAGGAGAAAAAAAGAAGATATAAAGGAGTGTTTAGGCTTAGATTTTATTAATAAGTTAAACCCAGTTTGCTATCGTATGATTGATGACAACAAGAAATGTAGGACTTGCTTAATAGCACAGGAATTAGAAGAAATACTAACAGAAATGGATATGCTAGATTTTGGCGGTTTTATAAAAGAAACAATTATGGTTCCGTGTCCAAAGCAAAGAAAGGAATGCGAATTGAACGGTGTGAGTGTTAATCCAGAAGATGTTAAATGTGTTGAAAGTGGTGATGTCGGTTATGGTATAGGTTATTCCGAGTTTATCGCCCCGTTAATTAAGGCCGTTCAACAATTATCAGAAAAGACAGTTAATTTAGAGAAACAAAATAATAATCTAATAGCTGATTAAAAAAAACCAATTAGCAGAAATCCGTAATTACAATGCCCCCTAGATTACACCCTCCACCTCCACTCATTGATATGGCAGATGGCGAACTAACACCAGAATTAAAAAATCGTGTTTTGGACATTTCGTTGAAGAATGAAGAAAAAAAATTAGATCACGAGATAAACGATGAGTGGCGATGTTGTTGCTTTAAAGAAAGGACAGATGCAAGATTAATTAAATATGCTGTTCAGATGACAGTTATATGTAGCATAATCATTTTGTGTGTTGTTAGATTGAGCTTCCCGACAATCAGTTGTGCTAATGCTAACACGTTTATAGGTGTGCTTACGCTTCTTATTGGGATAATCTGTCCGTCTCCAAAAATAAATTAAAAACCAAAAGTTGATAATCCTATCATATTGTCGTAGTGCATTTCCTTTAATTTATGAGGTAATCAACTATGTACTGACAAAATTGAACCACACTCACAAGTAATTTTTTTTGTCTTATTTCTTTATAATATTCTTTTTTCTTTTTTAATAAATATTCTTTATTCTGTTCTCTGTATCCTTTCCTGTTCTGTGATAATTGCTCTTTATTTTCTTCGTAGTATCCTTTCATTTTCTGTGTTAAATGTTCTTTATTTTTTTCATAGTATTTTTTCATTTTTTGTACTATTTGTTCTTTGTTATCTTGATAATATTCATCTTTGGTTCTTCTTACTATTATTTTATTTACGCAATTTTCTGTTTGTCTAATACATTCACCTTCTCCTTTTTCAAGTTCCATTTTGTTATTACAAGGAAATTCTTCAATTAATTCAATATAAGCATCATCAAAAATGACGATTTCAAAAGACGAAATATAATTAAATTTTCCATTCTTCCAACATTTATATTCTCTTTTATGAGCATAAAGTCTTTTGTATAATAGTTGAGTTGTTGAACCAATATACACCTGCTCCGTTTGATATGACCTAATAGCATATATTTTACCTTGTTTATAATCTGGCATCCTTTTATATCGTTTATTATCGCTATCTTTAAATCATAAATTATCACATTCATAGGTATGTGTCATATACCATCTATTATCACCCGCACAGATTAAAGGCAAAGCCTCATCAAAACTACGACACATATTATTTCCGTTATTTATGAAAACACACTTAAACCCTGTATCTACCCCTTGCTTTATACAATAAGCACACGATTCATTCTTTTTTTCTGAGTTTCGCGAGTAAAAGTCGCAGGCAGTCCGCGACATAGCAAATCTAGATAACACAAATAATAATATTAATAACATATATTTAACTCCCGCTTTTTCCCTCTTCTTTAATTATATTATTATAAATTGCTTCTCGTTGCTTATCTGATAGCGGTAAGCGGTAAAGGATATTTTGAGGTTTGCTGAAAATGTTGGGGTTTCTATTCACTAAGTTCTGAGTGATGCGGATTTGGTCAATTTCCTTTCCTAGCCTTTCCAACTCTTCAAGTTGTTGCTCGTCTTTGCTTTTTTTTTTTTTTTTATTATCCATCTTATATTATACCGCGGATAAAAAAAATGCCACACGAAAAACCATTTTTTACGTATTATAACAAAATTAGACACGAAAATAAGTATTTGTTGGATGAAGCAGATGCTGATTGGGCTGAACAAGTTAATGAAGGCATCAATAGTCAAGCCCGCGAGAGGCTTAGAGCGGATAGATTGTTGGATGCTTCAACAAGAGGGGGGAATACTATAACTAAACATTCGACAATCTTGGGGGTATCCCTTTTTCCGAAATTTTCCATGAAGTATATGGACTTTTTTGAAAACGTGTGGAAATGAAAGGAAATCAATTCACTGATTGCAGAACGTATAAAAATAATATTAAAACATGTTTTTATTAATTGTAATACACTTTAACTTCATCTTCAGAGGTGGGCAGGAACCGGTCCGACACGGTAATCTTTCTCCTTTTTCATAGTCCCGGCTACTATGAATCTATGATGATAACAATGCCCAACATGCAGAATTTGCTTTTAAGTTTGTTTATCTTTGTTTACATTAAGCATTTTACTTTATTATGATAATAAACATTGCTTTTACCTACAATAAATTCCCCCCGGGGGGGGGGGGAGGGGGGAGGGGGGAACGGGGGAGGAAGAGAAGTGCGATGTCGCCACGCAAAATACATAGATTCTACAACAAAATTTCTTTAATTACTAAAAAAAATAATAAATCTAACTCCGTAATATCATACTAACTAAATTAGAAGTTTGTTTAACTCTTGCACGCGACAAACGTTCTTAATCACGCTTTCGACCATAACAAACCTGCCAGTGCAAAAAATTACGATTAATACTACACTACTACAAAGAAAAAAAACACAAAACAAATTCAAACATCTTTCAGATGAAGGAGAAAAGTGAAAGCTATGCAAACTACCTGGTGCGTGCATTTGAAGTTAGCGCCGAGTCAGCGCAAGCGATGCTAAAACAAACTCCCATGCGTTAGGTGAGCTGGGAGCGGTGAGACCGGTGCCGCGTTGGGGGGTGGAAGGTGAGTTACCAGCAGACAGAGCGCCAGCTGCCATCCGCGCGATGAGATCCTCCAGCAAGCTTTCTCTCTCGCTCTTACTATTTTTGTTGTTGTTGTTGTTGTTGTTGCTGTTGTTGTTGCTGATGTTGTTGTTGTTGTTATCATTATCATCATAGTTTTTCTTGTTCTTGTTATTCTTCTTCATCTTCTTCTTCACTCTCTCGTTCTCTTCTTCTGAGCTTTCCTCCTCCTCCTCCTCCTCCTCCTCCTTCTCCTTCTTCGAATTCTTCCTCTTTCTTCTCTCCTCTTCCCGTTGTCCCTTCTCTTGCGCCTCTTTTTCCTTCCGATCTTGCGCTTCTTTTTTCTTCCTTTCCTCCTCTCTCAACTTTCTTTCTTCTGCTAGCATTTCCTTAATGGATGCGGCTTGTTCTGACATTGCCTTGTTCACAAGATCCTGAACGACTTCTTTCGACACGCCGGCGGACGAACTACCCTGAATACAATACCGGTCGCCGTTGTTTTGAAAGAAGTCGTTCATTTCTTGCGAACAAGGCAGTGGCAGAACAAACCAACAGCAACGACAACAACAACAACAAAGAATAATAATAATAATAATAATAATAATAATAATAATAATAATAATAATAATAATAATAATAGTATATCTCCTGCCAATTGCTGAGACAAAAGGCCATGTGCATCCAGTCCTCCATTCCATAAGGAAAGTCTCCACACCAATCGGTGGAATAAAGGAAGTGACGGCATAGAACATCACTCTAGGAGCTTTATACCAATCAGCCCATGGAAAGGGACCGATGGCCTATGTACTCCCTAAATAATAATAATAATAATAATAATAATAATAATAATAATAATAATAATAATAATAATAATAATAATAATAATAATAATAATAATAATAAAGTTTGAAAAAAAAATGTCAGCGCTTCCCGTTAGAGAGATTATACTCGGAAAAAAAAAGACAGGGAAAGGCTCACTGATAGAATGCCACACACACTAGCTAGCCATACTAAAGCTAGTAGCTATACTCCCCTCTCTAAACTATATGCTGCGGCGCCCAAAGAGACCTTTTGACCCCCCCCCCCCCGGGGGCCCCCCCCCTCACAAAAAAAAGAAAAAGAAGAAGAAGGAGTAGGAAAGATTATACCTCCAACGACATGTCCACTTCATCAGCGTCGACCGCGGGCTTTTTGGACTTCGGCTTGCCTAGTCACGTCAGAAATTAGAAACACTGAAAAAAAAGCACACAAAAAAAGATGAAATTTGCTAGTACCTGGCTTTTTCTTGCTGGACCCCTTAGGCATAGGAGGCTCAGGGGTCTCTTCTTCTTCAGGGACGTCTGGAACGTCTGGAACATCGTCGACGTCGATGGATTCTGCACAAAGAACCAAACAATATTACATACATCCTTCATTTTTCATTACATACAATGTTGCTACCGAATCTCAGTTTTTTTGGCCTGCCCGAAGAGCGAGGCTCAGTCGGGCCCTTTTTTTGATTCTTCTTCTAACGTTTCAGGCGAGCATGCAGTAAATATGCAAAATAAAGAAAAGGAAGATGCCAAAAAAAACAAAAAAAAAAAAACAAAAAAAAAAAAAAAAAACAAAAAAAAAAAAAAAAAGATGGAGCTGGTGGAGAAAAAGAATAATAACATGTATATGAAGAAGAAAAAGAAAAATGGAAGAAGAAGAGGAAGAAGAAGAGAAGAAGAAGAAGAAGAAGAAGAAGAAATGACCTTGTTTGCTTCGTACAGAAGCAAAAGCTCCCGCTTCCGCCAGTTGCAAATCATAGGCGGGTTCGTGGGGTTACCGACGTAGAGGAGCCACGCGGGCTTCACCTGCTTCTCGAAGTCCATCGGCGACGGATCAAGCATGCAAGAGTGTTTAAGGTTAAAACCAAAAAAACCCATGAGCTGATATTGGATTTCGTCAGCCTTGCCATCGCCGTCAGTGTCGACCTCGCGCGCAGCAAAAATGAAGCGCTTCGATCCTGCAACATCCAAGTATAAAAAATATGTGCAGCTTGTGAATTTTGAAAAACATACAGTACCTCGATTGACTTGCGCAGGAGTCTTCTTGCGCCAACCAATGGGAAAGACAATGAAGAGCCTGCAAATAAAAAATAAACAATCAGTTTATAAAAATCTTTCATACTTATAGGGAAAAAGATCCGGGAGCACAAGGTGAAGTTTCACCCTCACATGTCTCCACTTGCGTGGACGCCTTCAGTTCGAAATTGTTGTACTTTGTAAGTGCAACGTCGAGCGCGAGCGCCCCCTCCCGATGTTTGTTGTCCTCGGATGTGAACTTAAAGAGCAAGCTAATTAAAGCAGCAGCAAAAGAGGAATAATAATAATAATAATAAAAAGAGATTTTAAATTAAAAAAAAATGGCAGCGCTTCCCGTTAGAAGAAATATACTCGAAAGAAAAAACAGGGAAAGGCTCACTGATAACTGATAGAAGGCCACACACACTAGCTAACTATACTAAAGCTAAGTATCTATACTCCCCTCTCTAAACTATGCTATCGAATAATAATAATAACAATATAATAATAATAATAATAATAATAATAATAATAATAATAATATGTATCGTCTGCCAATTGCTGAGCCAAAAGGCCATGTGCATCCAGTCCTCCATTCCATAAGGAAAGTCTCCACACCAATCGGTGGAATAAAGGAAGTGACGGCATAGAACATTAATCTAGGAGCTTTATACCAATCAGCCCATGGAAAGGGACCGATGGCCTATGTACTCCCTAAATAATAATAATAATACTATATCTGAGGCGTACTGATGCAGCTAATGGCATATCCTCAACGGACATAAGCCTCCAATACCCTTTTTCGAGGTCCTCCACCCCCCCGTGTCAGTCTCTCGCCTGATGATCGGGGCCACCGATGGAGCTCCTGAGGGCAAGACTGCACTAAGCCGAGGTTATTCCGCAGTCCCAGCAACCTCTTGCAAGACGTCACCGAATGTGCAAGTGCATACACCAAGCGCGGTTGCTAGAGCTGCCTCGAAACCCCACCCATAACAATCTGGTGTCTGCTGGGTCCTGGGCTATCAACCAGCATATGCGGAGTTTAAGATCTTTTACGCGCGCAACAACCCTCCTCCCCAGCATCTACCACCAAAGGGTTATGAGTTGGCGTCACAGTTTAACGCCTTGAGGCCATTGGGCTGAATAATAATAATAATAATAATAATAATAATAATAATAATAATAATAATAATAATAATAATAATAATAATAGTGCTTCTCTGTCAATAATAATAATAATAATAATAATAATAATAATAATAATAATAATAATACTATATCTGAGGCGTACTGATGCAGCTAATGGCATATCCTCAACGGACATAAGCCTCCAATACCCTTTTTCGAGGTCCTCCACCCCCCCGTGTCAGTCTCTCGCCTGATGATCGGGGCCACCGATGGAGCTCCTGAGGGCAAGACTGCACTAAGCCGAGGTTATTCCGCAGTCCCAGCAACCTCTTGCAAGACGTCACCGAATGTGCAAGTGCATACACCAAGCGCGGTTGCTAGAGCTGCCTCAAAACCCCACCCATAACAATCTGGTGTCTGCTGGGTCCTGGGCTATCAACCAGCATATGCGGAGTTTAAGATCTTTTACGCGCGCAACGACCCTCCTCCCCAGCATCTACCACCAAAGGGTTATGAGTTAGCGTCACAGTTTAACGCCTTGAGGCCATTGGGCTGAATAATAATAATAATAATAATAATAATAATAATAATAATAATAATAATAATAATAATAATAATAATAAATAATAAAAGAGGAACAGAAGAAAAAGCTAATAATAATAATAATAATAATAATAATAATAATAATAATAATAATAATAATAATAATAATAATAATAATAATAATAATAATAATAATAATAATAATAATAGTGCTTCTCTGTCAATGGCTGATGCAAATCTGCACATGCGCCTCCATCGTCTCACCCGTGAGGAGAGTACGAAGAATTGACGATAGGCTCTAATGACACCCCCGCAAGGGCAGTTCCAACACTTCCAGACGGACCGGTATGTTCAATGAAAATACTGGTGGCACCGACGGGAATCGAACTGGCGACAGGGCCCAGATGGTAGAACTTGACCACTGGGCTATCACGGTGTCCATAATAATAATAATAATAATAATAATAATAATAATAATAATAATAATAATAATAATAATAATAATAATAATAATAATAATAATAATAATAATAATAATAATAATAATAATAATAATAATAATAATAATAATAATAGTGCTTCTCAGTCAATGGCGAATGCATTTCTGCACATGTGCCTCCATCGTCTCACCCGCGAGGGGAGTACGAAGATTTGACTATAGGCTCTACTGACATCCCCGCAAGGCAGCTCCAAGCCTTCCAGACAGACCAATACTTTCAAAGAAAATATCCTTTGAAAATACTGGCACCGACGGGAATCGAACTGGCGACAGGTCCCAGATGGTAGACCTTAACCACTGGGCTATCGCGGTGCCACATAATAATAATAATAATAATAATAATAATAATAATAATAATAATAATAATAATAATAATAATAATAATAATAATAATAATAATAATAATAATAATAATAATAATAATAATAATAATAATAATAATAATAACAGTATGAAATTAAAAAAAAATGACAGCGCTTCCCGTTAGAGGGATTATACTCGAAAAAAAAAGACAGGGAAAGGCTCACTGATAGAAGGCCACACACACTAGCTAACTATACTAAAGCTAGTAACTAACTCCTTTCTGTAAACTATGCTACAGTATCCAGTAATAATAATAATATAATAATAATATAATAATAATAATAATAATAATAATAATGATAATAATAATAATAATAATAATAATAATAATAATAATAAAATAATAATAATAATAATAATAATAATAATAATAACAATAATAATAATAATACCAGTCTTGATAATCTAATCCGGATAGGAATGTGAAAATTCCTTTGTGGGCCCACACGCGAACCTTCCCCGAATCCAGAGGGGGAAACCCACTCAGCTGGTCATCCTCCTCTTCCTTCTTCTTCCTCTCCTCCTCCTCCATCTTCTTCCTCTCTTCCTCCTCCTTCTTCCTCTCCTCTTCCTCCTTCTTCTTCCTCTCCTCCTCCTCCTCCTTCTTCTTCTTCCTCTCCTCCTCCTCCTTCTTCTTCTTCTCCTCCTCCTTCTTCTTCTTCTCCTCCTCCTCCTTCTTCTTCTTCTCCTCCTCCTCCTTCTTCTTCTTCTCCTCCTCCTCCTTCTTCTTCTTCTTCTTCTCCTCCTCCTTCTCCTCCTCCTCCTCCTTCTTCTTCTTCTCCTCCTCCTTCTTCTCCTTCTCCTCCTCCTCCTTCTTCTTCTTCTTCTTCTCCTCCTCCTCCTCCTCCTTCTCCCTCTTCTTCTTCTTCTTCTTCTCCTCCTTCTTCTTCTTCTTCTTCTGCTCCTCCTCCTTCTTCTTCTTCTTCTCCTCCTCCTCCTCCTTCTTCTTCTTCTCCTCCTCCTCCTCCTTCTTCTTCTTCTCCTCCTCCTTCTTCTCCTTTTCATCCTTCTTCTTCTTCTTCTCCTCCTTCTTCTTCTTCTCCTCCTCCTTCTTCTTCTCCTTCTCCTTCTCCTTCCCTTTGTCCTTCTTTTTTTGCTTCTCCTTCTTCTCCTTCTCCTTCTCCTTCTCCTGTCTCTTCTGCCTTTTTGCGGGAGGAGCTTCTCCCAATCCGTCGTCCCAGGGCACAGGCTTATTCTTGAGCAGGATCCCTACGATGCATGCATTATAAATACATACATACATACATAATACCTTGTGCATTCCAGGTGTAGCTGAAGCCGCGGACCAACTCCTCCAAATCGCCTTTGCCCTGCATGTTGCACATTAAATAAATAAGTAAGTAAGTAAGTGAGCAAGCATATACCAGATCATGCTTGCAAAAGACGGCGTGGGGAATCTCCACACAATCAAAGGGCAGCACGTCTGCAGACCCGTTGATTTTAAGGAACAATTCCCCACGCGAATTTTTGAGAATGGCTTGCAGAGTCTTGGCAATGTGCTTCGTAGACATGCCAGAGTCAGAAAGTGATCCTACACGTTGACAAACGAGCAAAATGAGTTGAATTCCAAAGACATAACTACCAGTCAGCGCCTTCAACCTTAAAATTTTTCTCGGGCCGGTCTGAAATTTGAACGTGTGGAAAAAGGGTCGTGTTATTATCAAACTTTTGTGCAGAGATTTTATTAAGAGCATGACATTTCGAGAAGATGTAACAGCATTCCCGCTCTTTCCCCAGCTCAGAATGAGCGGGAATGCTATTCTTTTTTTCTGTACACAACAATCTGTGGAAAAAACTCTGCACAAAAGTTTGTGAAAACCGACCGGCATGATTTTGCATTTCCTTCCTACGTACTCTCAACTCATGTCATCCCTTGCATGTTTCTGCTATAACGTGTTTGTTGAAGCTATAAATGTCATTTCCTAACATTGCACGACCCAGCTTAATCTATTTTTCATAAACCAGCAATTCGATGAAACTCGTTTTTGGATTGCTGTTTTGCAAACTTTTGTGCAGAGATTTTATTGAGAACATGACATTTCGAGAAAATGTAACAGCATTCCCGCTCTTTTCCCAGCTCAGAATGAGCGGGAATGCTATTCTTTTTTTCTGTACACAACAATCTGTGGAAAAAACTCTGCACAAAAGTTTGTGAAAACCGACCGGCATGATTTTGCATTTCCTTCCTACGTACTCTCAACTCATGTCATCCCTTGCATGTTTCTGCTATAACGTGTTTGTTGAAGCTATAAATGTCATTTCCTAACATTGCACGACCCAGCTTAATCTATTTTTCACAAACCAGCAATTCGATGAAACTCGTTTTCGGACTGCTGTTTTGCAAACTTTTGTGCAGAGATTTTATTAAGAGCATGACATTACGAGAAGATGTAACAGCATTCCCGCTCTTTTCCCAGCTCAGAATGAGCGGGAATGCTATTCTTTTCTTCTGTACACAACAATCTATGGAAAAAACTCTGCACAAAAGTTTGTGAAAACCGACCGGCATGATTTTGCATTTCCTTCCTAGTACGTACTCTCAACTCATGTCATCCCTTGCATGTTTCTGCTGCAACGTGTTTGTTGAAGCTATAAATGTCATTTCCTAACATTGCACGACCCAGCTTAATCTATTTTTCACAAACCAGCAATTCGATGAAACTCGTTTTTGGATTGCTGTTTTGCAAACTTTTGTGCAGAGATTTTATTGAGAGCATGACATTTCGAGAAGATGTAACAGCATTCCCGCTCTTTTCCCAGCTCAGAATGAGCGGGAATGCTATTCTTTTCTTCTGTACACAACAATCTGTGGAAAAAACTCTGCACAAAAGTTTGTGAAACTGACCGGCATGATTTTGCATTTCCTCTTCAATATATTATTATTATTATTATTATTATTATTATTATTATTATTATTATTATTATTATTATTATTATTGTTGCTTGGAGCTGCCTTGCGGGGGTGTCAGTAGAGCCTATCGTCAAATCTTCGTACTCCCCTCACGGGTGAGACGATGGAGGCACATGTGCAGAAATGCATTCGCCATTGACTGAGAAGCACTATTATTATTATTATTATTATTATTATTATTATTATTATTATTATTATTATTATTATTATTATTATTATTATTATTATTATTATTATTATTGAGTCTTTGGAGCGGAGCCGCGTCACCGAACGGCCCCGTGCTACCAATGGAGGCACATGTCCGACAGGATCAAAGGCCAATTGACTGATAAATCTATTATTATTATTATTATTGTTATTATTGTTATTATTATTATTATTATTATTATTATTATTATTATTATTATTATTATTATTATTATTATTATTATTATTATTATTATTATTATTATTATTATTATTATATATAGCATAGTTTAAAGAGGGGAGTATAGATACTAGCTTTAGTATAACTAGCTAGTGTGTGTGGCCTTCTATCAGTGAGCCTTTCTCTGTCCTTTTTTTTTTTTTAGTGATTCCCTCTAACGGGAAGCGCTGCCATTTTTTTCATGTGTATTTCAAACTTTAGGTATGCCATGCTGAGGGCTAGCAAGGCGCCGATATATGTGGCACACCGTGGTGGTGGCTACGGAGTCTTTGCTGATAAATACCTTCCTCCTTCTTTTCAGCTTGGGCTCCTCGAACCAGGAGGAAAGTCTTTGCGTGCTGCAGATCATGCTGCGTTTTCTGATCATTTCACTATGAAAATTGGGAGTTCCCTGCAAACAGGGATGCATCCAATTAAATTCATTAACGAATCGAGCAGGAATGCAATGCATCTCATCAACTCTTCATCGCAAGGGTTCAACAAGCTCGACGATGACACTTGCCGACCGAACGTGAAGGTAAATTATGTTAGTTGTTACATACATCCATGCAATGTAAGTTTTTGTTACGTGTGTTGTATTTTTTCTATAAATATTGTTGTAAATAATGTCAGGTCAGCAAGGGTACTCCTATTGTGACTGTCACCACCGCAATATCGAAAGATCAAGAGATTTTGCTCAGCTATGCACCTAATCCAGACCTAGAGATAGCTACGCTGCCAAGCGATGCACATCCGGTCTGGTTGAAAGAGGCTGCCAAGGAAGGAGCTAAAATCCCAGTTTTCCTGTTCGAGACTGACATTGGTCATGTATGTTTCATCGTTCCTGAGAAAGAACATCCGCTTCCACTTAAGTCAATTTCCTTGCTTCATGAAGCAAAGGTTGAACTTTTAGCGTCGGTCAGCAGTATTAGTTCTGATGGAAAGCAACCGCTCTCCAGGTCATCATCTATTCCGCCGGAAAAAAAGAGGAAGCTTCTCGACAGCGTGTCCTCAATTTCAGATAGTCGCCGCACGCTTCTGCCCAGGGAAAGCTCGGACATTACAGTCATCACAGAAAAATCAAGCTTGAGTGATGCACAGGTAAAAAATAAATAAATGAAAATTATTACTGAGAAGATTCTTTTTTACAGGCAGGTGTTCCTGACGTTGATGCTAACCTCGACAGCTGGAAACAGTCAGACAGTTCTACTGTCACTACAGGATATGATGTTAGTAGCTGCAGCAGCTCTAGACTATATCTTCCTACTGGCTCCATGGTAATTTTTTTTCTCTACCTGTCTATGTTCATGCTGGTTAATGTTCATAAGCGATCTTGTTTGCGTAGAACGTCGACGAAGAGTGTTCAGATACGGATTCAAACGGTGATGCTGCATCTATCAACCCTGGATTGCTTCCTCCTCTGGTCGGCGTGGACGATGCGGAATTATCCAACGAGCTTCGATTGAACTTCGACGAGCTTATGGAATCGAATGAGCTGTTGTATAACATCATGAGATTATCACCAATTCCTTACAGCAGACCACGTAAGAATCCAACGCGCCCCTACACGATGAAAAGTCGCACGAAAGGTGCAGTGAAGCTTCAGGGACCGTCTGCGCTCCAAAAACTGTTGGGGATTACCTTCGCCGACTTGGACAGGGAAGTTAAGTCTGTCTGCTGCAAAAAGTGGAAGTGTTATTCATTTATCGACACGCGTGATGTGCTTTACACGAGAGCGAAGAATGCGTCATCGTCTCTCAGTGAGCTTTATTCTTGGGCAGCTTCGCAGCTTGAATCGTTTCAAACAAAAACTGGATCGTTTCAGTATATGTATTTAACGGAGGCTGTGTGCAAAGTAGCCTGGCAGCGTATCTACGGGATCGGTGATAAAGTTTTGTCAAGAGCACACAAACTTCTTGCAAATAACACGAAGGTTTTGACAAAAAGCTACTCAACCGTTCCTGAAACAGAAGATGTGGTAGCAGTATTACTCTGCGAGAAGTTCATGGAGAGTTACCCGGAGATATGCAGCGACGGAATATGGAGGATGCAAGAAATGGCTCAGGACGCAGGAGTCCAAAACTATGTTCGCGAGAATTGGAAAGATATGTGCCTTCGGTTTGGTTGTTCGAAACGAGTTGATCCAAATAATCCTCCGACAGACAATACGATCAACAAAGTTTGGCGCATGGATTTTCCGCACGTCAAGTTTGTCAGAGGTATTATGCATATTTTCGTTATCATTACTTATTACAGGTTTGTTTTGCAGAAGGAGATTTCTCAAAATGCGAGATCTGCACAGAGCTTGCTGCTGATCATTCTAACGGTTTCAGGACTGAAGTAGAAGCTCAAGAATGGCGTCGCCGTAGCAGGCTTCATCACAAAATTCACAGGGCGTGCCGCGTTGCCAGCATGCAGCGCAAGAAGGCAGCACCAGCAGATTTTGCTGCCACAGTCATATCAGCCGATATGAAACCGCCAGTGAAGATCCCATCTTGCCGCCGCGCCGCGAAAGATTTCAAAGGAAAAATTGTGTTTCGCCTTTGCGTTGGAATCAATACCTGCTACACTACCGATACGCATTTTATTCTGACGTACCTTGAAGGCGCGGTAGAACACGGCGCGAACAGCAACATTACTATGCTTGCCGCACTTTTACATTGGCAACTTTGGAACCCTCGCACAATGCAAGCGTGGAAATTATATCTTGAGTGGGACGGAGCTGGTGATAACACCGCGTGGGCGATGCTGGGTTTCCTTGGGCTCAATGTCGTTGACAGAGGAATCCGTTTCCAAGTAGAGTCACATCGCAAGCCACCAGGGCACGGGCACGATGGAGATGATCAGGAATTTCGAGTTATGGATATCGGGTGGAAGAGCACCTTCCTGACAACTAACATCGCTCAAGCGTTATTAAAGCTCATTCTTGCATTCAAGAAGCAGCACAAGAAGAGGCATGTGCTGGTTGTTCTCGGATGTAACTACGACTGGATGACTCATTTTAGCCCGTGTATGAACAAGAGTTTCAAAAACTACAACAAACCCTTGGCATATAGAATCACCAAGAAAGATCCTGACGCTTTGCCGACTGTAGAGATCGCTACTTGGGGAGACGCACAGGATTTTCATGGAGTGCGTGATGATCCTAGAGGAGAACCGATCAATTTGTTTATCGGACGCCCCAGTAATAATATTATCTATCTTTCTCTTTCTCTCTCTCTCTCTCTATATATATATATATATCTCTCTCTCTCTCTTTCTCTCGTTCTATCTATCTATCTCTCTCTCTATTTATGACAGCGACCGACATGCCTCCCAAGCTTCCAGTCGGCTACTTCGTCAATCCGCGCCTGAAGAAGGATATTCGTGCTTTGGCTACTAAATACCTAGGGCCGGATGAGCGAGCACATGTGGAGGAAATGTTAGCAGGTGGAAATTTGACCAGAGTAGAGGTGGATGGAGATTACTTCGAAGGCGGCCTGCCCGGCCGTCCTGCTCATATGTCCTGTGTCGATGCAAAAGGCAAGGAATGGAGAGCAGAATTTCGATTGATCGACGAGCTACCTGTAAATTGGATGGAGTTGCCTCAAGAACGACAGGAGAAAATGAACGCACTTACGCGTTTGACCGATGAAGAGCTGCTGTCCTTACCACGCACTTATTTTGTTAATGAAGGACGTCCTCCAGCTCACCCGAGATGGCGTGGTGCAAGACAGCTTACTAGCGAAGAAAAGCAGGAGCAGGATTTAGCATTTGGAAATGCTTCTGAGCCTTGGCGGAAAATTCTCACGTTGCTAAGATCGTCAGAGGAAAAAAAGCAATTTGCGTCCAAGCAGATGGTAGTTCGCGAATTGAAATCATGGATGAGAATGCATGGTGTTGCAACGCAAAACTCCGATCGGAAACAGTTCAAGAAGGCAGAGCTTATTGAACAAGCGTGGAACCATTTCGAACGATGCGACTGTGGGTTCCCTGAGGAAGAAGAGCTTGGTGCTGCTCAGCCTGCAGAACCAGTGGCAGATTCAGAGGATGACTTATCTGATACTTCATCTTCCAGTTCATCAACTGACTCATCGTCTGATCGATCTTCTGGTTCAGAGGAAGAAAAGCATGGTATTAGTTTTCTTCTTCTTCTTCTTCTTCTTCTTCTTCTTCTTCTTCTTCTTCTTCTTCTTCTTCTTCTTCTTCTTCTTCTTCTTCTTCTTCTTCTTCTTCTTCTTCTTCTTCTTCTTCTTGTTCTTCTCCTCCTTAACATGATGCTATCCATATTGTAGATGATTCAGATCGCTCCGACGCAAGTTGGAGAATGCGTAACTCAGGAATCCGTTTGCGCGGACGTCGCCGCGCACGTCGTGCTGCGGGTGGACGTGGACGTGGACGTGGACGTGGTCGTATGTGATTATTTTTTTTGAATGAATTTTTCTGGGTCCGACTTTTTCATAATGGTTTTTGTCTAGGGCAACTGCAACTGTAACGCTTCTTCTAAAAACTGAAATTAGAAATTTGTTTAACTCTGATAATGCACCAGAATCTGATGTGAAGCGTCCTCCCTCCGACCCATTCCCCCCCCCCCCCCACCCCCCCCCCCCTCCCCCCTCTACGTACCAGCGTACGTCACAGCGGGCAAACAGAATTTTTTGAAGGTAAAACCATGTCTTAATATAGTAAAATGCTTAATATAAGCAAGAATAAACAGTAAAAGCAAATTCTGCATGTTCGGCATTGTTATCATCATAGATTCATGGTAGCCGGGACTACGAAAAAGTAGAAAAATTACCGTGTCGGACCGGTTCCTGCCCACCTCTGAAGATGAAGTTAAAGTGTATTACAATTAATAAAAACATATTTTAATATTATTTTTATATGTTCTGCAATCAGGGAATTCATTTCCTTTCATTTCCACACGTTTTCAAAAAAGTCCATATACTTCATGGAAAATTTCGGAAAAAGGGATACCCCCAAGATTGTCGAATGTTTAGTTCTATGGAGGATTTAAAAGATAAGATTAGTGCGTTGGACAATAAGCAAAGTATTTATGCAAACATGAATTACGATGAACTGAAAGCACACCTCCAAGATGACGGCATTGATATGAAAGAATTTGAAAGAAAACACGGAACTGCCCCCATGAACGAACAAATGATTGAAATGCGAAAATTAGCAATGGCTACCGATAAATATGATATAATGCACATAGAAGACAATATCCAGCAAATGAAGCGTGATATAGCACAATTGGTAAAACAAGAATGTAAAGAAGAAGACTTAAAACGATTAACCGATAAGGGTTTAACGTATATGAAAACAAAGGCAAAGCGGACAAAACTCGCGTAATACGAAGAGAGGATAGAAAGCAAGCGGAGCAGGAATATAAGGAATGGAAAGAAAACCGAGAAGAGTGGGAGAGAAAATACCCAGATGATGCTTTAATAGAAGCACAGATAGGCGACGAACACAAGATGCTTGTGCCACGAATAAGTGATGACCCCCGAAGTGTAGAAAGATTTGTTGATGCTATTATTAGAAGCATTCAAGAGATAATTATGAGTCCCAGACTTAATAGATTACTTAACCTTGCTACAGGTGTTGGGCGATATGTGAGAAAGATAGCGTGGGGGCAGATATTGAGATTAATTGCCAACAATCCACAACTACGTGCGATGAATGTTGGATTACTTGGAAGAAGAAGAGCAGATGCTTTCAATGCCCTTTTGCTAACACTAGCAAGAAATGAAGCGCCAGAGGGATTACCTCCGCCTAATCCTCGTTTGATCGCAGGCGGACAGCAAAGACTAGGTGATTATGTATTAAGTGAATATGCGCACAGATTAGGCATTGGAATGATGTCTTTAAAAGCGTGGGAAGTTTTTAAAACAGGCGTAGAGACTATGACGGTTCTCGGTCTTGGAAAAGCACTTAAAGAAATATATAGAACATGGTCTGCTCAACCAGATGCTTTCATCAAGTTGGAAGAAGAACGAATTCATACTGAGGGAAGTAATTATAATGGCGGGGGCACACGAGTGGAAAGCCGTCTTCAATTAGAAGATAGAACTCGTGGCAAATTTCCTTATATTCTACCAGCAGATGCTTGAGACTTAGTTGCTTTTGAACATGATTTATTGTATGCGTCTGGCGACAAGAATGTCCAAGACTTTGCAGATAAACGATACTTTGAAAGAATTACCAATATAAGTGATTATCTAACGAGTAATGGATTGGCTACGGCCGAAGTTGCAAAGAGTATTTTTGACAATTACAACTCAATGTTTTCAAAAGCGGATATATATAAAATGGCCTTGGAAGCGCAGGGGAGGGCACGTGGCGGAGTATCTTTTTGGGATGCAATGAAGTTTTGGAAAACTATCAAAACCACTCCTCCAGATGCGAAGTATAATGGATTTATAGGCGATGTAGATAAAACATTAATGTCCATGATTGGTATCATGAAAAATGTGGGCAGTTTTGACAAGGATGCAACATTTAAAGTAAATAAAGTAGTAAATCCTGCTACATTTAATAAATAATATGCGGAACTTGTTGATGGTTTTAATAAATGGTTAAATCACAAGAAACAGCCGATGGCATGAAAGGATATTCTCTTATCGCACCAGCAAATGAAACTACAATTAATAATTTTATAGAAAAAATAAATACACAGAGCACAAAAGATATTCCACCAAATATAGAAAAAGATATAAATCTTAGTGTTGAAGTCCCGATCGCATACTCAGACAATATGGTAGTAGCAGATACTATTGGACTGGGCAATAACTTGCTCATACTTGATGATAAAGGTGCCCAAACGAGGCATTTAAAGGGATTTGTTAAATCGTTGAGAGCGAAAACTGGAAAGAAAATTAAACTTTCCAATTATGACGATCCAAAAGTTGGATGGGAAGAGGCCATCAAACAAGCACTAAATCAAGGTGCTAGTATGTCAGATGTAGCAGATGCAGACGATATTTTGGATAAGAGAATTTACGAAGAAATGCGAAGTAAATTAACTCCAGACCAAATGAAGCAATTGGAGGAGTTAGAGTTAAAAGATAATCAAGTTGGAAAAACTAATCCACCGCAAGCAACACCAGCACCACCGCAAGCAACACCAGCACCATCACTGCCAAATCCACAGTAGCCGCATTCGTAGAGGAACCTGTTCAACCGCCACAGAATGATTTAAAAGAAGACCCAGATAATGCAACAACTAATGCCCAAATGGTCGATAGCATGAGAAGCATTGATAAATTGGTTGATAAGATTATGGGAAAATCTCCCGCCGATGAAAGAGAAGATTTAATGGCACTTATTCGTTTTCTAATGCCAAGCGACCAAAATGGAGGTATCGGCACTTCACAAACAAACCCACTTATTAAAGGCAACGAACAAAGACACGATCGTGTGCTAGCAACTAAGAATGATTTTGAATCACTAGACAACACAATTTATGGCAACACAATCACTTTATGTTGAATAATAGAGCAGTCATCCAGAATAGAATGAATGAAAAAAGAGAGTTTCCAAAAATGAAACGAAAACTAACAAGAAACTTCTCAGCGGAAATCCCGCGACAAGTCCAAACTCGTCCAGAAAGAAAGGATTTTAAACCGCTTGTCAATCCTCCAAGTAATTATGCTTTTGGTAGTCCGTACTCTCCTTATTTCTATAATTATGCTTCACCACCCCAACCATTTGGTGCTGAATATGATAATTACAGATATAATCCAAACTATTTTCAAAACCCATGCCTAAATCTATACATAAAGGATTAATAGCAAACAAGCTGCCACGAAAAACACTTTTGAAGCAGAATCTGGAGAAGACCAACATAGAAAAAGCACACGAGGAATTTACTGTTGACAGGCCAGTAATAACAGAGTTAGATAGCAAAAAACCACCCAAATTTAAGAATGACTTGGAAATACAACCAATTAAAACACAAAGAGATGGGGTTGAATTGCTTCCTATTCAAAAAGAAGGAATATTGCCAGCAATGGGGACTATGGTTATATGTGCGAGCACTGGCGGGGGGAAATCAGTTATGATTTGTAATCTACTCGCCAAAAAGAACATGTTGAAAGGATTTTATGATAGAATAGTCGTCTTTTGTTTAAGTCCGTGCCCTATTTTAGACACTCTCAAGTTAAAAAAAGAAGACATAATCAAAGAAGATAAGCCTGAGTTAATGAGAGAAATATTAACCAAACAAAAGGAACTGATTAAAACTAAAGGTTTTAAGAAAGCACCAAAGATATTATTGTTATTAGATGACATCGCACAGAGTAAAACTTTCCTCAAATCAGAAGTGCTTACAGAGTTGTTTTTCGCTTCAACACATGCTAAAGTGTCAGTCTGGGTAGCAACTCAGAGTTATACACAACTCCCACGAAGAATAAGAATTAATTGTCATTGGATGATCATTTTTAATGGAGTAAGGAGAAGCGAACTTGACAGACTGGCAGATGAATATGAAAGTCCTTTTCTCACTAAAAAAGAATTTTACAATATGGTTAAATATGCTACGGCGGAACCTTATTCATTTCTAGCAATTAATAATACTGCTAGTGATAGAACAACCCAGTTTAGAAAGAATTTCTCTACCATATTACGATTAAATAAGGATAGAGATATGACAAACCTGTAAAAATTAAATTAAATGGTTTTTTTTCGCCATAATATATGACATGACGGAATCAACTAAATTATACAAAACTTGCTATCATCAGGCAATCGCACTTTGGCATAAACAAAATGCACAAGGAAAATTCATAACCATTCGTAAGGGAACACCCGAATACTTAGCAGTAAGGAAGATAGAAGAGGATATTAAGAGTGGTAAGATTAAGTGTCAATTAAAGCCAAAAGTAAGCAAAGTAAGTAAGAAAAATGAACAACCTATTGCCAGCGGGCAACCAGACCAAGTGCCAGACGAAGCATTGAAAAGAAAGGCTCCAGACATAGCATCGGCGAATAATTCGTCTCCCGAACCAAATGCCAAACCTGTTGAAATGTCTCCAGCTCCTAAGGTTGAACAATCCCTACCAAAATCTGTTAATCCCACTCCTGTTTCTGTGCCAAAACAAACTACCACAACACCAGCAAGCAAGATAGAAGCAATAGAAGATGCTTCTAAGGAAACTCCGCCACCAACCAAGGAAGTTGCTCAAACTAGCGATGTTGATGTAAATCAAGCCATAGCGGATTTAAAGAAAATGAAAGAGGAAAGAATTACACACAAGAATTTACAAATTATGAAAAAAATAATTAATGGTAATTGATAAAATAATTATTATTATATAATGATTAAAAACACACATGCCTCCAATAGATTGTCTAATGAGTTTATTAACAAACTCAACGAAGGAAACCGACCCGCGAGTGATGGGTTTCAATTGAATCAATTTGAATTGTGGAGTAGTCATGGTGCCCCATTAGTTAATCAACCATTGACCGAATTTGGCGACCTTGTCTCACATGAGAAGAGCACTATTCAAAACACATTAACTGACATTTCTGATAACAAAGAAAATGCGGATGTTGTTGATTTGGACACTGCTGTTAGCAGTTTGGCTTATTTAAAGAAAGCGGTTCAAAATGCTGAGGCAAGAGAGTTTCGATTGACTTCACCACAAGATACAAGACTTGACAATATACAGAAATCAGTTGATATTATTAGACAATCCGTTTCAAGTGAATAATTAATTATTTTTAAATTCTATTATTATTTTTTTATTATAGGAACATTGCGAATTTTACTATCCTACAACCACAACAACAAAAAATGGAAGGAAAGGATTCTAAAAATACTGAGGAGTTGATGACTCTCAACAACCTCAGATATGAGTTGCCAGCAAATCTAGCACTCACTGAACAGGGAAGTATCTTTAAGAAGAACTTCGCCGACCAGCACACTTATACCAGTTCGTCGGGGACTGAAATGATTTTTACATTACAGGCAAGCACTGATTTTGTTTATGGAAAGAATTGTTATTTGTCGTTTGACATTATGGCAGAACATCTAGTAGCCACTGATGGAAAAGATAATGTTGCTTGTGCTCTTGGTTTCCAGAACACTCCCGCAACTGCTATTTTTGAAAGATTTTTGCTAGAAAGTAAGGATGGAAGCGAACTTGAACGAATTGAAGATTTGAACAAGATGGTGCGAAATATTCTCCCGTGGAATTATCCATTTGATTATCGCAAGCAGGCACAGATGGCTGGACAGAGAGAAGAGGTTAAAGTTAATTCTAATGTTACTGACCCTTCAGTTGTTAATTTTGCACTCAATGTCCCCACTGCTGGTAGTGTTGCGACTGGCAATTATTTGAGAGTTTGTATTCCTCTTCATTACTTCTCTGGTATCTTTAATGAAGAAACTCTCATTCCTCCCTCTCTGATTAGTGGTATGAGACTTCGTTTGACATTTGCCCCCCCACAGGAAGTATTGACTATTATTGGAACTGCTACTGGCGGTGTTCCCACTGGTTTTAGTAGCACTGCTCTCACTTACACCATATCAAATCCAGTTATAATGTTGGAAACCTTCTCACTTGCTCCAGCAGTGCAGAGAAATATTTTGGAACAGATGGGAAGCAAGGATGGGCTTCCATACACTTATGAAACATATTATAACCAAAAGGCAAATCCGGGCACGTCTGTTGATTTTAATCTTCAAGTAAATAAGGCCGTTGCCCGCGCTCAGTGCTTGTATATCGTAACTCAGAATGTGCTTTCTGATAATGCTAGCATTGATAACTTGGGAACGGCTCAAATGCCTTATAGACAATATCAATGTCGTATTGGCGATTGGTATGCTCCACAACAAAAGATGGAACTTGGAGGAAGCACCGATACTCTGGCCACCGTTCAACGAGGATGTGCAGAATTGTATATTAACAATCTCCAAGCGACTATGGGTATTCGTGATGCTTATATGACTTCCTCTGTTTCTCTTGAAGACTTTCGCTATTGGTATTCTGCTGGACTTGCCACTACTGCTACAAACGGAGGATTTGCCACCATTATCCAAACTCTCAATCAGTCTCCGCATATTGGAGCGTCTGGTCTTGCAGTTAATAATTCGCGAACTGCTGAAGTTACTCTTCGGTATGCTTCTGATTATGGTGCTACAAATAAGGCTATCACTGCTTGGTTGAAATATGTCAAAGTCGCATCTATCTATCCCAGTAGATGTGTCGTAAAACAATAAAAAATTAAAAATTAGAATAATATATTTTATAATATATAGCAATGTCCTTTACAATAAGCAATCTTGAAGACGAAAAGCGAACCCGCAAAAATTTCCTCCTTCGTGTCTCCTCAAGTGATAAAACAGAATCAAAATCCGCTTCTACTCACAATGGCCGTTTCGTTGTTGATCTCCCAGCAACTGGTCGTAATATTGATATAATCAGTGCTTATGTCGTTAAGAGTATCTCTATCCCAAATGTTTTCCCAAACATACCGAGTTATGCCAACACTCTCACATTGATTAAAACAACTGGATCCGCTACAAAACGGCAATCGTAACAGAAAATCAATACACCATTGATACATTTATTACCACTCTTCAAACTGCGGTTAATTCAGCAATTGCCCCAGACTCCGTAGTTATAACTTTGAACTCCGTTAATAAATTGAATTTCGCTTTCACTGGTGATACGTATGCTTTTGATTACGATAATAGCACGATTAGAGACAAGATAGGACTAACTGCCGATATTTCGGCCGCGGCGAGTAGCACAATGCAATCTATCGTGAATTTAATCGGTGAAACGGCCGTTTATGTTCATAGTCGCACATTGAACCAGTCTGGTTTAGTTGAAGCAAATGGTAATTTCTCTGTCGTTGGTAAATGTAATTTAGATAAGCCCTATGGAGTCCAGTGCTACTTTGAATCGTCAAACGATGTTGCCGATTATGTGCCATTTAATACGACAAAAAGTTTAAGATCTATTGATATCGTTATTAGAAATGCGAGCGGTGAAGTTTTGGAGGTTCCTTTAAACTTTGAGGTTAGTATTCTCTTGAAGGCGTATCATGCGTAATAAAAAAAGAAAAACTATAAGATATAATGACTTTTATACAAAATTTAGATATACTATTTACATTGATACAAAATATTAATTCACGACGAAGACGACAACATAAAGAACAAATCCCCTGCGGTGTCAATATTGACCAGTTTTACAAATATTTGAAGACAAATCACGCACAACTAACCGAAGAATTAATCAAGGATAAGGGCTTTGAATACATAAAAAAAAAATAGATATACAAAAAAAAATTGATAAATAAGATAAGATAAGATAAGTATTTTTTTTGTTTTAAATCTGGTCTTCAATCCAGTTTAATGAAGCGTAAATACTCGCCGTTCCACCGCTTGTATTTTGTGCGGATATGGTAAATGTCTTACTTGGTCCTATCTTGATATTATATTGAGACAAATCAATGTATATTGATGAACCACCAGACAACACATATGTAAATATCACACTTCCGCCCGTTCTTGTAGTTCCTGCCGTATCAACCTCTGCTAACGATGTGTTTGTATCGTAATTTGAATAAGAAGGTGTTCCTCCCAATGTGGTATTAAGAATAATTCTCGCGATACATGTTTTAGTGTCCGAATTGCTGATGCATAAATTCTCAAAGTAGATTATGTTGTAATTCGTTTTGCTGTTGAATGTGGCGCGGTTTCTGATGGTAAATATGGCATTCTCAGTTGATCCTATATTCTTGACTGAATCATACGAATTAGTTATAGCAATAGTCCGATCAATATTCCCTTCAACTGCCAAAAACATGCTCGCCGTTTTCATAACAACGGATTGAAGGCTTGACGAATATGCCTTCGCATAAATAGCAAACGCCGCCTGATCCAATGATGGAGTAGTAGCAGTGTTCGCGTATTTAATCGCATGAATTACTTCCATTCGTCCAGTTCGCGGGTTTTCTATTTTGAATGTAATTTGACCAATGCCCAGATATTGAACAACTATTTCAAACACATTCAATTTAGTAAAATCAATCGTAAGGAAGTTTCCAGTATTATTACATTTATCAACATTCCACGCATATTGACTGACCACATTTTCTACACTTCCCGCCGTTCTTACAACAGACATTCCCAAACTTGATTGTCTAAAACATAAATTGTCTGCTGGTGTGCCTATGCCAATATCGCAATTGAAACTATCTGCGGCGATAGATGACGGAAACAATGCGGAAAATCTAGCAACTAAGCCCATGCCACTTCTGTATTTGGCTCGCTCAATAGTCGTAATCTGCGCAGTTGAATTACCTGAGGCGGATGTCGTTAAAACCGCCATTGAATTAGCAGACGATACCACCCCGCCGTTTGTTTCTGTTTTGTCAAAGAAACGAGTATTTATGCCATATGTGAATACATTTTGTAATACTGGCGACAGAGTAGCAGTTCGCAATTCTCCAAAGGCCGTTGTTGGTAAAGCATCTTTAATGCTATCAATAGATAAAGAACAAGATGATGATGTAGTTGATGACGATGGTGTATTTGTGCTTTGACCAAAAAGGTTCATTTTATATTTTATATTATATAAAATATGTCGGTAATAATACGAGAACTACCGAGTGATATAGTTGGACACATAAGGACATTTGTTTATTCAGAAATGTCCCAGCAGAATTATAGAAAAGAATTTTGCAATATATGCGGTTTGTCTCGCACATTCCAGTCGCACCCTCCTATTATAGCAGTTGATATTGATAATGTAGATGGTGTCCAGTTTTTCACGATCTGTTCTATTAATTGCTACAGACGAGAGTCTAATATTAGGGCAAGATATCGTGAACCGCCTTTAATCCTTGTTAAGTATAAATCTTTTTGAACTTTTTGTTTATTTCTTGTGCTTCTCCTTAATGGTGCTTTTACTTCCTCTGTCGCGTTTTCTTGTGGTTTTGCTTCTTTTTTCACTTCACTCTTCGTCGTTCCACTCCTCTTCTCTTTGATAAACCCATTAACAATAACGGCTCCAATCTTGCTTAATTGTCGTAGTTTAGTATTTGTAATATTTGGATTATCGTTGTAAATCTGTTCGAGCAATTTATACTTATCCTCTCTGCTAGCACTTTTTCCTAATGGTTGATATTTGCTTTCTTCTTCTCCGTTTTCGCTTTCAGTTTCATTGACATTATTTAAATTCAGACATAAATCTATTTTGCCTCTCAACTCCTCAAGTTCAGTCTTAATTCCTTCTGCTTTAATTTCCTCAGGGTCTGCCACATTCACCCAACTATAAGAAAATGATGTGAGTAAATCGCCGTGTCCTAACACATTGGAGACCCATGTATTAAAGTTTGTAGTTTTTAGATTGGCAAAATTTGAATAAGATAAACTAGCATATAATTTTCTCAACATACTGCTTTTTTGTTTGTAGTCTGCCAGCCACGGAAAAATTTTAATCACACGTTTATTTAGTTCGTTGTTTTTCTACTTATCAAACACTCCATCATCGTTGATAATAACTGCTTTTTTCTTTTTGAAATGATTTCTTATCGAATTGACTTTTTCAATTACAAACTCGGGAGTAAATAAAATCACTGGTCTTTCTGTCCAATTCTTTTCTTGTCCATCTCGTTTCTTTGCTAGATTATTTACTTTCAACCAACTCGGCTTATCGGGCACGAGTTCATATGTATTTTTGTCAAATATTTCCACAGGCATCGCTCCAATTGCTATCATCAAAGCAAGTAGTTTTAAATAAGGATCATTGCTTAATATCATCTAATTTATTTTTGCCATAACATCTCTTACATCAATTTGTATTTTTTGTTCGTTTTTTTGCTTTACATCTTTTTTGTATCCTTCTACAATTTCAACTCGTTTGTCCTCATTTAAATTGAAAAACTGGTCTAGATTGCTCATTTCATAGACTTTTGCGCTTTTATTAGGCTTAATTGCCTGTGTTCTCACTTCCGATAATCTTTGCCGTCTTGTATTTAAATTGGGATAGATTATGACATATTTTGGATAAATGACTTTTAATGCTTCCAGTGCTTCTTTATCTGTTGTTGGATTACTAAGTAACATGATTATGGCCTTATGAAAAGCCATTGATTGCTTGGAATTAATTTCACAGAAATATCCAATATTGTTCGTAATTCAATCTTTTGATCGTTTCGTTCAAAAGTGAAACAGAGGTCTGGATAATCTTTTTCAATTACTGCTTCCACAAATTTCCAGAATTCCTTTTGTTTATCGCAGTTTTCAAATACGAAGCCATTGTCGTATGAGAAATGAGAAGAGATTTTATCACCTTTACAAGCATCTAGATATTTGGCTTTTTGGGATTATACTTCATACCAACTTGTTGAAATACATTCTCCATCAGATTATTCCATCGCTCATATATCTTCTCTCGTGAGATAGTCAAGTTGTCGCCGTCCAAATCAGTAAACATTCTCTGTGGTTTGCCTTCCATCAATACCTCGTAGAATTGTTTTTGATCGTCAGGTGTTTTTTCAATCAACTCAACGAAATCCTCTTGAAATGGCAGAGTGGTAAATTGTTTGTTCCCCCACTTAACGAGTATCACATCGTTTGCTTTGTCTCGCAAAGCATCTTCTTGTTTCCAATACCATTGTCAATTTTCCAATGTGGGTGCCGACATATTATATTGGTGGTCAGATATAAAATGTTTGAGTTGTCCTTAATGATTATATAATAAAGGATATAAAGTTTAATATAAAATTAAATAATTAATAACGGAAAAATTAAATAATTAATAATTGAAAAAATTAAATAAATAATGATGGAAAAATTTATTAATTACATTATCTCATTTTATTAAAGCAATCACATTTATCAAATCCCTTGAATGCTCCACAAAGTCCGCAATATTTTAATGTTTTTATCATACATGATTTATGATAATACTTTTCTCTGTTAGGATATTTAGCAATTATGTTTTTTGAAATTGCTCTTTTGCTTTCGCAGTAGCAACAGAATTTAATATCTGGATTTTTATGAATACGGCTTAGCAGTGAGAGTTCTCCTTCATTTTGCGATTTTTAAATCGCTTAATACATTCAGAGCCGATCACCATTTCTTCACCACTTTTTGTATGTCTAATGACAAAGTTTTTTTCAATTTCGTGAGAGCAAACACAATATTTTTCTGTTCCTTCGTCTAATAATTCAATGACTTCCCAATCGTTTGTATTCCACTTACCATCGGGCGCAACAAACCTAATCGCGTTGATTAAATTCATAAAATATTTGTTTTTCTCATAATCAATGAGCAATTCAACGGTAAATCATCATACGCCCCATACGACTTTTTCTCCATAGTGATTATATCATAAAGAATATAATTATTTAATATTTAACATATAATTCATCATTGAGACTTCTTTTGTTTTCCTTTAATTTGGCTCTTTTTTCCTTTTTCATGGCTAGTATCTTGTCTCTATTCTTTTCATAATACGACTTGCTCGCTACTCTGTATATTTCTGGATTTCTCTTGGCATACTTGCTAGAAGCAATTGAATGTGCTTTCTTTTTTTCCTCGGGTGTGTTGTAAATCCTTTTCGGTGGCATGGTTAAGAAGATATGTTATATATTCATTATGATTTTTATTTTTTAAAATTAAAATACTCAGATGTCGTAAATTTTCCTTTGGTTGCAGTGTCCGACGTTGGCCGAGGTCTTAATGACTACATTGTCCGAGGTATTAATGATTGAAAAGTAAACGTTGGCCGTCTAACATAAATAGCAGTGAGAGATTGAATAAAATTCGTTTTATTAAGGGGGGTGTCCAACGTTGGCCGAGGTCTTAATGATTACGTGTCCGACGTTAGAGAGCAGAGCAGTGAGAGATTGAATAAAATTCGTTTTATTAAGGGGGGTGTCCAACGTTGGCCAAGGTCTTAATGACTACATTGGCCGACTTAGCCCTTATGGTGTTGGACACTTTTTGAGAGAGAGAGCAGTGAGAGAGTGAATAAAATTCGTTTTATTAATGGGTGTGTCCAACTGTCCGACGGTTTGGACCCGCGCGGGAAATTTTCCAAAGGGGGAGGGGGGATGGGGGGGGGGGGGGGTGAGTTTTTTTTTCCTCCAGCGGGTATAAACCCCGGACACGTTGGACATGTTAAAAAATAGATAATAGTAAGAAGAATAATAAAGAAAATCGTTTCAAATTAATATTTAAAAGTGTCCAACGTTGTAAGGTCCCGAGGCGGACACGTTGGCCACGTTGGACACGGGGCAGGAAGAAGAAATATATTATTCTCTCACCTGCTTATATATATTGATACATAAGGGCAAATATGTGTTAAACATAAGGGTCAATATTATATAAACAATCATGCCCAGTGCTGATGATCAACACAGAAACAGACAAAATTATATATCACAAAAACATAGTGATAGTTTCGCGGAGTTGAGAATGCAAAGATACAATAAGGAATATTATGCGCGGAATAAAGAAAAAATAACACAAAGAAAGAAGCAATACAGACTGGAAAACAAAGACAAGATAAAAGAATACAATAAAGCGTATCACGAGAAAAAGAATGTAATTAAAAGGAATACAATTGAAAAACCACTTACTGAACGACAGAAAAAGAAAAAGGAATATATGAAGAAATACGATCAGCAACGAAGCATGCTTAAAATCCAATATGATAAAAAATATGGTGAGAAACCAGACAAGAACATAAACCAATGGACTGCTTATTTTAACGAAAATAGAAAGCCTATTAAAATTCAGACCTGACCGATACAATTTCCCATAAAAAATGGAAACTAGAGACGAGAAAGGTGAGGCCAAAAAGCCCCCGTGTGGCTTTTTTACATGGACAACTTTTTGCTTTTTGTATAAAGTAGTCCAGACTGCTTTTTTGCTTTTTGTATAAAGTAGTCCAGACTGCTTTTTTGCTTTTTGTATAAAGTAGTCCAGACTGCTTTTTTACTCTTGTGTTGGGGTGCCCCCTCCCCCCACAATCGGCTACGCCGATTGTTGCCCCCCTCCCCCATTTCTTTCATTTTTTATGTGTGTGATCATTTATCTACAATAGACAGGTCTATCTCGTATATCATAAAATAAGCCTGAGAAACATATAAAACACACACAGGAAGACAGAAAACACACCTTTGTTTTTACCAAAACACACCTTTGTTTTGACAAAAAAACGCCGGCGACAAACTAAGCACACTAAGAGAGATTTGGTCAAAATGACGACAAAAACCATATTTTATTATAATAAAATATATATAAATTTCATTTATATGGTTTTTGTCGTCATTTTGACCAAATCTCTCTTAGTGTGCTTAGTTTGTCGTTTTTTTGTCAAAACAAAGGTGTGTTTTGGTAAAAACAAAGGTGTGGTTTCTGTCTTCCTGTGTGTGTTTTATATGTTTCTAAGGCTTATTTTATGATATGCGAGATAGACCTGTCTATTGTAGATAAATATATATATATATATATATATATATATATATATATATATATATATATATTGTTTATGTGCATGCGCATGGATGCCGCCCGGCATCCATTTCAAGTCACTTTCAAAGTCACTAAAAAATAATATTTTTCAAAATTTTTATTAAAATTAATATTAAATCTTTCAATTCAGATATTATTAATAAAATTAATAAAAATTTAATACAACTATTAATATTACCGCTTGGTCAATGTCCTTCCCACCCCCCCCCCCCCCACCCGAAACTAAGTCATTTTTTGTGTGATGCCCACCGGCAACACAGAGTTTAAGAGCGTCATTGGGTGCGTTTACGCTTGTTTTTGTCAGGGTTTCCGTACTGTTTGTGCCACATGTGGCACCTACGTGCTGCAAAGTTGCACAGGGGCACGTCAGGGCCGCAAGTCGCGCAGAACCACCGTCGGTGTAGTTCACCTTTTTTTCTGGATAGGCATACAGACACACACGACATCTACGCCTCTTCACCCTCTCCGTACTACCCCTAAATGCCTCACCTGCCTCCCGCTTCTTCCTAAGTTTGTCCCCCTGGACCGTGGGCCCGTACCTGGACAGCAACATGCATGGGGGGTGGGTTAGGGTCGACACTAACTTCTACCGCACCGGGGGGGGGACAATATAGCATTAATTTCAGCCTCATTCACCTGCGTCAACAGCTGCTTGGCAAGCATGCTTTTGAAGTAGCCTGGCCTGCCATCTCCTTTCATTAAATTAAGGTTGGCTAAACTGTTGTCGAAAATTTCAGGTAATGCCTGTACGCATTCGTAATAATAAAGTCGATCAAAATTAGGAAATCGACCTTCACCCAATTATGATTGGCAATAGATAAATTAAGAGAATTTGACCCGTGACGAGCGGAATTGAACATATCTACCGCGTTAAAAGCTGAATAGTACAAGGCCACGGCCTGGCAGCGCAGAACCTGTGGCATAGACTGTGAAAAACGCGCATTCCGAGGTGTACCCGCCAAAGTAGTAGAGCAAGTGGCAATAATTTGCTGCTGATTATGGTCGTTTTGGTTCACTGCGAGCAGCTTTACCCCATCCTTTTCGCATACAGCTGAGGCTAAATCCCCCTTGGCCCCCCCCCCCCCCCCTTGAGCTATGAAGTAACTCTGCTGGAAACCCCGAGTGTGCAGTCTTCACCATGCTCACAAAATCCAACCCCCTTCGCTTCAACTCCATGGCAGTTTTTACAGACGCAATCCACGAATCTCCGATAACAATGCGTACCCCACCAAGGCTTAGTTAATCGTAAAGTAGTGGCGGTGGTAACACCCAGAGCTGCTACAAACTCTTTTTGCCTATCCCTCGCCTGCCCCTCCACCATTTCCATGGCGATACAGATCTCAGACTCCACGTCACAGACCGTGTGGTACTCCCTTCCAACAGGGATAGGCTTCCTTGGGACCATTTGCCCAGGCATCCCCTTGCCAGTATACTGCCCCAAGCTTTCGTCCACAGTAATAACCCCCCCCCCCCCGGCACTATGGACAACTCCGCCTTCTTACCAACAGCCTCCGCAAAAGCACGAATAGGTAGAAAAGGGTCTGCATCTGTAGGGGGGGGGGGGGGCCAAGCCTTAGGCACTTCAAAATTGCATCGAACCGATTGCAGGCCATTAACTTCCCAAAATCATCCCCCGGTAGCCCATCTGTGCCCATTTCACTCGTTTTCGACCAATGGCACCGTCTGCGCCCCCTGGCCTATCAGCCAAGGAAATTTTGATAAGGTTGCACACGAAACTCCAAAACTCTGCCTCTGTTAATGGGCCTCGCAACCGGGGGTACGGCTCCTGGCCAGCTCTGCCGAAGTGAGGGTCAGTATAGTTGGTACCATCGACGTTGGGAAAAAATGCATAAAGTGTCTACAAACACAACAACAACAACAACAACAACAACAACAACAACAACAACAACAACAACAACAACAACAACAAGAAAAACAAAAAAGGCAAATGGCTAAAAAACAGGGGGCAAAGTGGACACTATGATTAACAAAAAAGCAACAACGCAAACAAGTCTTGAAACTTTATGTTCTTTCTCAAATCTCTCTGCAAATACAAAACATAATTCAAAAAAAAAAAACATAGAAAGATAGGAAAAGTGTTGGGGAGTGTGAGGTTAACTGGAATAGTGCAAGAAGCAAGAGGAGAAGGAGAGAATGAGAGAAGAACGAGAGAGGGGCGACGTCGAAAAGCGAATCCATGCTGGACTTCGCCTTGTGTCGAGGGCGATCGCTGCTCCAATCCACCGTCTGGGGACCCAACACCCATTTAAATCCCTTTTGCAAGAGTTTGGCTTTCTCCTCCTGTACTTGCTGGGCTGTGTAGGGGCTGGGGTTGTATACGCGGGGGCCTTCATCGTCACCACCTTCCTCCTCCTCCTCGTTTCCCTCTTCATGACCCTGCTCCTTCTTCTCATCTTTCTGTTCTACCTCCTCCTCCTCCTCCTCCTGTTCGTCCTCTGAAACCACTGCCTCCACCTTTTCTCCATCCCCATCTATGAACTTGTAACTCGACCCCTCATGCGAGGGGCATGGGGTGCAACTCTTGATTTCCATGAAATAATCCTTCTCATCAAAACGCATGGTAACAAGAGCTTTTTGGTGTTTTGTTTCTTTTTCTTTCAGCTTCCCCAAAGCCACAATGTCCCTATAAGAAGGACCCCGAATTTTTTTTGGCCCATGCCCTCCCAAACTTTGCAACAGGGATTGAAAGGGTGTCACCCACCTCCATCTTGGTGCCAAAAACGACTTCACGTGGAAAAAAGGCAGCCTGAGGGTCAGCATTTTGAAAAAAAAAACAAAAAAATGTCGACTCAAAGGACTGAACTGAAATTTTACCAGTCGATTTCTAGGGACTTTTCCTACATTTTACTAGAGTTTTTAAAACAAAAACAGCTCCGATTGTCTCGGGAGAATTTTTTTAAAAATTAGTCACTAAAAAATTGATGCCGGGTGGCACCGGAGTATGCCGGCCGGCATCCGCATGCACATGGACAATATATGTATATATACATACATACATACACACACACACATATATATATATTGTGGACATCACCCCCCGAATTATCCGGTAAAAAACTTATTTATAGATTTCGTCTGGCCGGACACGTCTGAAATGCCAATTGGATCCTGGTCTTTTGGCTGCTTTTTGTCTTTGCGTCACTGAGCTAATATAACGAGACATTATTCTCTTTTTTTGAGGACTGTGTTTGGTTATATTACCGACTTACTCTTCTATTGAGCTATCGTTGGGGATAGTACATTTGGAGTCCATAGCTAAAGGCTGATTTCTTTTCTGATCTGTCGTACAGACATCAGATAAGCCAAATTTATTTTTCGCTGATCTGTCGCACAGACATCAGACGAAAACAAACACTCCTACTCATCCTCAAACAAAAAACTTACAAACAAGCAATCAATTTGTCACAAGCTGGCATAACCTTTAGCCCTTGTGCACATTTGGCTTCTGTGTGCTCTTCTACAAGACACCAGACCACACCTACTCCACTCCCTCTTGCTGCTTGCATAAAGCCAAGTAGGACAAGTGCGAAACAAACATCAGACAAACACACAGACAGAGGAAAAACGAGCAAAGCACTCCCACTCTCTGTTCTGAACCATTTTCCTTGCATTTTCTCTGCAGAAACCAGAGGAGATTACACATCTCTCACACAAGAGCAAGACAAATATCGAAGCACTGTCCGACGACAGACTGACTTCTACAAAAAGCTCTTTTGACCAAACTATCGTTATCTCTGTGTAGGGCCTGACGCCCCATAACTATTTCAACAGAGAAAAGGAAGAAGGAGAAGAAGGTTGCATAGAGTGATAAGAATAACAGAAAAAAAAAAAAAAAAAAAAAAAAAAACAGACGTGACTCTCACAACATAAGATGGAAGACGAGAATGAGCAGGCTGGTCTGACACCAACTGATTATGGTCCTAGTGAGGGAGGAGAGGGGCAGGAGACTCAGTACTCAGAAGAGAGGGGGGATAAAGATGGAGAGGAGAGATAAGAGTATACGTATACAGCCGATGTAGAGTCGACAGGGGGGGGGGGGGGTAATGCACAAGAAGCGAGTGCAGGTCAGACTGGAGGATCTCCATTGACAGAGGCAGAGAGAGAGATGGAGGATGTTGGCCAGAATATCCCAAATACATGGGAACAGTTGGCTACATATGATAATGAAGAGTCCTTCTTCCTTAACTACCCAACCTATTATAAAACACACATCTACATTCCTTACGAGAAAAGGAATAGACCAGGACAAGGTCAAAGCAACCTCCTGATCAAAATTCCCGGCCTTGCGAAGCCTCTCTTCAACAAAGTGAGGTTTAAGCACGAAGAGTGCCATTGCAGGATATCAAGTATGGCGACACTCTTACACTGTGCGACATATACGACATATCTGCAACACTCTACGCTGCTGTGCTCGTTGCGGAATTTCATGAACGCATAAACACACAGTGGAAAAATAAACGCACAACTGCAGCATGGCTGTCTGTCTGTGGTGTCCCCACTGATATCAAGAATCTAGAAAGAAAGTTCGAAGGTAGAAACCAAAGTGGCATTGAGTTTGCCCTTGAGGCTTTTGTAACTGCCTTCACACGGGCTTACAACGAAATGTACAAAGCCCTGAAAGACAACACAAGGCAACATCCTGTTTACGAGGAGGTTGACCATTCTTGTCAGGTGCTTGAACGCCTCACACAGCTCCATAAGGGCCTCTTTGAGGGAAGGAGCAAAACCAACATGGAAACAATGGGCCCACACGAAGAATCACACTCTCATTAAAGGTCCTCTCACAGCAATCCCAAATAATAACAGAGCTGAAAAGTCTTCCATGAGAGAAAAGGCACATTTCCTCTCTAGTACCACAGGGCTTGCACAGTTCGTGACTAATCTAGCACGACAGGTGAAAGAAGAAGAGACGAGACAGAAAGAGGAGAAGGAGCAGAAGGAGAAGATAGCTGTGGTAATGGCAGTAGAACGGGTGGCTCCACAGCCAACGGCTCCACCTACCACATATAACCCAGCTCCCAAGAAAGCAGGAGGAGGACCCACAGGAGGAGGACCCCAAGGGGGAGGAACAGTAATTAACTTGACTGACTCCCAGAAGAAAAAGCAGGCGCTGCAGGCAGCCCTAGCTAAAATCAAAATTGGGGGGGGGGCCTTAAGCTCTATGCTATCACTGCCAATGAGGCTGACACAGAGAAGACCTTCATGACTAAGTTCAATGAGATGGACAGATGCTTCCAGCAAAACCAGTGTGAGGTGGAGCAGGAGTATGAAGTCCTAGAACATCTCTGTGATCGATCCCTCCTTGGAGCTGGTTTTGATCGTATAACTTACGAGAAGTAGAGAGGAGAGGAGGAGCTAGCAAGGAAAGGTGGACATGCAGAGATGAGTTGTACTCTGGCCATTGCTGCCCTCATTCGATACTTTAAGGCAAGTGGATACCAACACTTGTGCACGGGCACATTGATTGGGTTTGAAATTTTCGACTTAGTATCGGAGCAGTTGCAGTCTGTCACTCAGCTTGCATCTGTTTTAACAAATGTGGGCACCCAGTACACTCTCTTTTATAACCACAAAGCCACACTCCTATATTTCCTCAGTGCTTTGCACGTCTACAACAAAAATAAGCTCACACTGCTCATGCAAGACTGCAAAACCTTCGACAAGGTAAAGCACTTGAACTTTTTGGAGATGAGCGTCTTTGAGGCCACGACTAAGGCCGTGAGCCCGAAAAATGTTGTGGACCGAAGTAATGACCGCTTGTCAGAGGCTCGACAGCCAGACAGCATCCTTGATCGGTTCTGCATCGGCTTCTGCTCAACCGCAAGCCGCACATACGCAACGATCTCTAGGAAAGCGACCAAGAGAGAACAGTCGTGAAGCTAACACACCTTGTATTCGTTGGTGGGCACGGGCACAATGCTTCAAACACACAAATAAGAAATGCCCGTACAACCACGATGTCGAGGACACCCGCATCCGAAACACACTCCTCAAGAACGTACGGTCGGACGAAACCAACACCGTCGCCGTTCTGCGCCGACTGCGCAATGATCAGGGGTGGAAATTACAGGATGTCGCGGACCATGACCACGAACTAGCTGACGCGATCAATTCTCTTTTCGCTAGAGATGATCAGAAGACGGCAGCCATAGAAGCCGCAAGTAGAAGAAGAGGTGGAACACGAGGAAGAGGAGGAGGGAGAGGAATCAATCGAGGAGGAGGAGCCCCTTTCGCACGAGGCACATACACTCGCGGGGGGAGAGAGGATTTGTGAGAAGAGCAGGAGGAAGAGGTGTATTTCAAGGTAGAGGAGGAGGAAGATGGGTTGGCCGAGGTGAATATGGCAGCGCAGAGCGCCCGTACCACAGAGATGGGGGCTGGGCAGACGGCTCGAGCTCAAGCTCGAGTTCCTCAGCACCACAGGCCTATGTGACATCAGGCGCAACCACTACCGACACTGATGCCGACTCAGGTAACAGATTTGAGGTAGTCCAATGACTAGAGAAGGAGGGAGAAAACAGAACAACATGCATTGCACGATACACCGTTGTGCAGGTCCCAACCAAGGGTACCAGTGAGTCTAAGAGCCCACAGCAGGCCACAGACCAACTCAAAGGTAGTACAATACCAGTACACCCATCACGACAACAAACAGTGCATGCTGCTAATAGGCAGGCGAGTAAAGCGCCGGCAAAGAGAAAGCAGGCGGGCCTGTCGCAGCCACAGCCGAAGAAAGTAAGAATAGAACCGGCAATCAATCTTATCAACTTGCCGAGACAGACAATAGACAATGAGGATGGAGGACATCAACCTCTCCTCACGGTCTCAAACAGAGAAAGCAAGGACAATCATCTTTCGCCTGTGAACAATACCCAAAAAGACATTACAAAAACGGCGGAAAGGGAGGAGGCGAACCTCGAGAAAAGGATACAGATTTTAGAACACAAGCTCCTTGTATTGGCCTTAAAAAGTCACCGGCCAGACGCTTTATGCTATACGAACCTTTTTTGTGAAACATTAAATACCTTTATAAACGTTGGTAATGATACTATGGCGAATATTAATATTGTCGGCCGGAAATTTACTACGAAACACCATGCGTGGTTAGAAACTAATATGAAAAAATCATCTGGCACCTTGAAAGGAGTTAGTAGTCGGACGGATATAACGGGCATCATCACTTTAAATTTTAAATTGAAATCCGGACGAGTATATCGAGTGGACTTATACGTTGTCCCCGAATACCACGGATCTGTTCTTCTGTCGTACGACCAACTGGCGACAATGAACGTAGTGATTGATTGCGCCGCCAAAAGAGTCATATACGGCGTAGAGCCAGGAGAAGAATATACAGTCGACTCTCTCCATGCTATTGACTCATACGAGGCCCTACACCTAGGGGTAGCATCGGAAGGGAAACAGGTGGCCATTACACACGTATATGAGGCATATATGCCAACGGACGCGGTGTCTAAAGATGGTTCAAACCTGTCAGACAAGAGAGAGGCGGAGGTCTATACGGCTACAGTCTCTACACAAGGGATAAAAAGTCGATAGACGATCTCGTTGAAAAGAGGAAAGAGGAGATTATATGCATGGGAAAAAGGTGCCCATCGTTGGCGAGATTTGAAGAAGGAGCAGGGGCCGATGTATATATTACCAACGGGTATTGCTTTCACGTAAAGGTGGAAGAGAAGGACAGACAGGAGTTTATACCGAGGAGAAGGGGACGACTCCCTGATATCCCGGCAGAAGATATTAAAAGCTTTATTACCAAATTCTGGGGTGACGAGCCTACGTGGCCGCGCTCACTGACAGAAGTGAAAAAGTGCCTGCGCACTCTTTTTGAAAATAATAAACCATATACGGTCATACTCCCGTACAATGAGAAGGCGATATGGGCGCAGGAGATACGGGACCGGCTTATTGATCATCCGATACCGGTGCCCTCACGGAAGCAACACTTAGTGGTGGCTTGTCGTCTCGGGACTCGTGAGCAGAGCAGTGCATACAAGCGGAAGCTCAGAGACCAGGACAAGTTGAAATTGATTCCTCAAGCATTCACATGCTTCGATGGTTTCTACACCTGAAAAGCTCCGTTGCAATATGCGAGATTAATAGATATGTTGGTAGGTCTGGCGGAGGACGACGAACCAGACACTGCCACATATGAAAAAACGGGAATGGACGATATATCAGAAAAAGAGTTGGGCTTGGAGGAGGACAGAGCACCCCTCAAGCATCACAAGAGAATGTCAGAGGAGGAGTTTAAGGCGGCGATAGACGAGAAATTGGCAGGAGGAGCAGGTACGGAGAAGGAGAAAGAGGTTTGAAAGAGAGATTGAAGGCGAACAAAATGATTTTTGACCCCCCTCAAGCGGGAGGTGTCAAGCCGGAAGACTTCACCGCGGTTATTTGTAAAATACCAGGTGCTGAGCCTTCACCGGCGCCACGACGGGCAAATCTGAGTATACATGAAGCAAAGATCGCAGAAGAACAAGCGCGGCAGTTACTCGATGAAGATTTCATTGAGAGATCGACATCTCCAATAGTTTCCCAACCGAGACTGGTGCCTAAACCGGGAGGAGAATGGCGCTTAACGGTTAACTATGCCCGCGTCAATAAAATTTTAGAGGAGGAACGAAATCCATTACCTACTCTTGAAGAAGGAAGGCGAGTATTGCGGAACGCCAAGCTATACTCAGTCATTGATCTAAAGAATGGCTTCTGGCAAATTCCACTGGATGAAAAGTCCAGATGGCTGACTGCATTTGTAGTAGGAATGGAGATATATCAGTGGAAAGTACTTCCGATGGGACTCAAACAGGCCCCGGGACTCTTTCAGAAAGCAATGCAAAGCATGCTGAGTAGCAAATATAATGACCAGACAGAGGCAGGTTTCATGAGGAGAAGAGGACAGAAGGCGGGAGAGTACGCATTTTGTTACATCGATGACATTATCGTGTACTCCAATACGATGGAAGAGCACATCGACCATCTAACAGATATTTTCAGGCGTATCAAACTATTTGGCCTGAAATGTAATTTGAAGAAATGTCAACTCGCAAAGACAAGCGTGACATATTTGGGGTACGAAATCTCTTACAATAGAGTCTCGATATCCAAAGAGAAGAGGGAGGAGATCATGAGCCGACAGAGGCCGAAGAATCGCACAGAGCTGCACTCATTTCTTGCGATGGCGCAATATTACAGCCAGTTCATACCAAATTTTGGTGCAACTCGGGCTAAATTGGAGACAATGATCGACTTCGGTGATTTTGAGAAGTGGGATGATGAAGCCTTAGAAGCGTACAACACGCTCAAAGATCTCATCTATAAAGATCCGAAGGATGGCGGACTCGTGCTGATGATGGCCGACTTTTCGAAGCAATTCGTAGTCGACACAGACGCATCAAAGTTCGCGATCGGCGCAGTCTTACAACAGGAAGATGAGGAGAAAAAGTTGCGCCCGATCATGTTTATAAGTAGAAAGTTGTGCTCGGCGGAGCGAAACTATTGTACGAGACAGAGAGAGGCATTGGCGGTGGTCTGGGCCCTCAAACGGTTGAGAGAGTATTTATGGGGTGGACCTCAGTTTATAGTAAGGACTGATCACCAGAATTTACTATGGCTGATGAATCATGAACAAACTGGCCGTCTAGCGAGATGGCAGGCATTCTTGTCATGTTTCAATTTTACAATGGTCCATCTACCCGGCAAGCGAAATGTTGTCGCTGACAGCCTCTCCAGGCTAGAGTTTCACTCAGAAGTGGCAGCTCTCGTATCATCAGCAGAAATGGAGGATCTATCCCCAGACTGCACATACGAAGTGCATCATATCGAGTCGATGCAGATGGCGAGAGGGGTCCGATATAACCGATCGGGTCTACGTCATAGCCCGCAAGGTCCGGATCATGGGATATGTTGTACAGCACATGTCCTCGAGGATGCTGAGTGGTCCTATGAAGCATATGAGAATATGAAGGCGGAGATAAAACAAGAAGAGATTAAGCAAGAAGCATATGCGCAACCCCCGCAGGAGAACAAGGAGGAGTTAGACGAAAACCCTGAGAGGATAGGAGTGCAGCTAGAGGATGGGACTATCCACATAGCCTCACCCACCGCATGGAGACAGCAACAGGCTCTCGATCCGGAGTTCAAAGAGCTAATACAGCTATACAAGAACCCGAACAAGCTGAAAATGACGAAGGAGATTAGGGAGCAACAGAAGGAGATGGGGTGGAGAGACGGTCTCTTGTGGTACAAAGGCCAACACGGGCGCTATGCATCACAACCAGACAAATGGACTCTCTGGATTCCTGAGAAACTCAGACACATCATTTTTGTCGCTGCTCATAACTGCCCACTACTGGCGCACCCGGGCCGACAAAGAACGCATATGTTCATTTCGAGACGATTCTAGTGGAAGAAGATGAAGGAGAATATTGATGAACAGGTCAATGCATGCATCCCATGCAAGACATCCAAAACACCATTGAAGGCGAATTTTGGCCTGATCGGGACTTTTCCTTTTTTCTTAGGAATGTTCGAGTTCTTACACACTGATCATGTAGGACCTTTCCTGGTCACGACGGAAGGTTACAGATACCTTCTAACGGCCATAGACAGAGCCACCAACTATGTATGGGTGGTCCCAGTCAAAGACGTTACGGGAGAAACAACAGCCAAGGCGTTGATTGACAGGGTCATCTCACAGATTGGGGTGCCGAGAAAAATATGCTCAGATCGAGGCTCTGACTTTAATAATGAAGTCATCGACAAGCTATCTGCATATTACGGCATGAAATGGCAATATGTCACCGCCTATAACCCCAGAGCGAACGGCAAGATAGAGCGGGTGCATAGACCCCTCAAGGCCGCGCTGAAGATGTATGGTATTAAGAAGAAGAACCAAAAGGCATGGGTGGAGGCAGCATCCTCGTTTGCCTTTGCTATGAATTGCCTACCCTCTACAGCGTTAGGTGGTTCAAAAGGTTCCGTCTCGCCATACCAATTGGTATATGGGCGTGAGCCCGCCATCCCACACCTCACTGCTGCACCCAAAAGATTCATGGGCAGATCAGGATGAGCTGTTTGGGGTGAGACTTCGGGCGAAGATGGAGGCGGAACAAATAGTACAGGCGCATAGGGAGGCGGAGCGCAGGAAGACTGATGCTGAAGGTGTCAGGCAGGCACACCTGGATCAAGTCAGATTTCAGGTCGGGGATATTGTACTACTGTATCATCCTCAGGTTCCTCAGGGAGTCAGCTCGAAGCTGTTCATCCACTGGAAAGGACCATACCAGATCATGGAACAGATGGGGCCTTTGAATTATAAAATCAGGGGCAGAGGGAAAGTTCAAATAGTCAATGTACGAAGGCTGATTAAGTATGATCCCTTCCTACTTGAAGATGAGTCCGTTGATCAAGCACTCAAACGGATGGAGGCTGACTTTAAAGAGGTCCCACCAATCCGTCAGGAGGATATCTCGGAACGGGATGCCTACAGGGCACCAATTGCGGAGAAGGAGGAGGCTGAGCTGGAGAACAAGCGGGCCACCGACCGCAAAAGTGCGGCGGGGACTCAGACCCGCAAAAGGGTGGAGTCGAACGTGCCGGAAGGAAAGTTCACGGAGGCGCAAATAAGGAGAGCGCAAAATGACCTTATCTACGACCGACCGAAAAAGGCGATAAGGACGGCACGTTCGCAAGGAGTCCATCAAGAGGGGAGCGATGACGGAGATCAAGACCCTCGCGCGGGCAATGACACTCTCGTTCACCCTAGTTGGAAAGAAGGAGATGCGATTGGACATATTTCATGGGCCAAAGACGCTTTTTACTTGGTGAGGCCTGCGGCTCAACACGTAGCCGATGACACGCTCTCAGATTTATATCTCATGAGAGTCATGGCAGTACCTCACAAACGCCATACGCGATCGAATCGAATTTCGACTGCGGCACAAATAATACAACCAGTCTTACATTTCTGGAGGAGTCTGGATCCAGTGGAAGATCCTAAAGTAAGACAATACCTTCCAGTATATAAAGACGCCAAGAAACTTGAGACATGGGATGATACCATATCTCCCACAGATAAAGATCATATCGCGTGGACCATACAAGCACTACCACGAGGGGTGCTGGACATTCCTTTTGACTTGGCACAAGGCGCAATCCCTCACAAAATTTGGGACGTCCTCGAACAGTCTACCTTAGAGTTAACTTTGGTTGGAGGTCCTCCACCAGGTAAAGGAGTCCGCGCGCGTAAACGACGTCTATAGTAAGTATTTTTTTTCTCTAGAAGTATTGTGGACCTGATCGATTGCGAACATAGCATTGATCCAATATCGTCCCGACAACCTTACTTAGATATTAAAGCTACTACAGCATTCATTCTTCTAGAGATTAACAAGACACAGCTGACAAAAAATAGGCATTCTATTCTCTTGCTTCGGCAGAGACAGACGAGACGGCCACGAAACAGCACCGTTACGGGATCGCTATTTGAGTGAGCGATGGTGTTTCCTGGATACGACCCGCATTAGTACCAGAATGATGATCTCATTAAAGACTCTACAGTCTAATCAAAAACTGATATATTTTAATAACATGAACTGCTACACCGGATTCCATCGATCTCTACTTGTATCGGCATATCGCAAGGTTAGGGCGCACTCAACCCAACTTCGGATATAGTCGTCAGACTTGATCACCTGACACTATATTAAATGATACCGATTTATACAAGGGTATGTCTTCACAAAAAGTAAATGTATTTATGGAAACCGACAACCGGTTATTACATATATATGGAAATGGCGACGTTATATTATTACTCAACCATAAAACATTATACTTGGACATACTGCACAAATATCTTATCGACAGAAGAAAGAGGAAGATTTTAATATAGATACTGAATGTGCTAGAGTATATATACGATTGGTACCGGGGCAAGTATCATTGTTGTTTTATAACGGCTAATTCGTGGGTTGATGTATCTTCATACATAACTCTAAACGAATCTTAGTCAGAAAAGAAATCAGTTCAAAGCGTATTAGGTCGGAAACGAAGTTCCGCCATAAAAACTGGGAGGGGGTACTGTGGACATCACCCCCCGAATTATCCGGTAAAAACTTATTTATAGATTTCGTCTGGCCGGACACGTCTGAAATGCCAATTTGATCCTGGTCTTTTGGCTGCTTTTTGTCTTTGCGTCACTGAGCTAATATAACGAGACATCATTCTCTTTTTTGAGGACTGTGTTTGGTTATATTACCGACTTACTCTTCCATTGAGCTATCGTTGGGGATAGTACAATATATATATATATGTATAAATATATATATAATTATATATTTATATATATTATATATATATGTATACTACTACTATTATACATATATATATATATATATATATATATATTCTTCCTGCAGTGCTTTTCTTTCTTTTTATTTCTTCCCCTTTCTTTCTTCCCCCCCCCCCTTTTATTTTTAAATTGAAGTTTTATCAGACTGAGCACCTTAACGACCTGCCAAAACATTTACCGTTGACAATGCACTCTTGAAGTTTTGACAGGTTTATAATAGATTCTCCTCTGCACGACGTTTCGACTTCACTAACTAGTTTTCGATTTCGTTCATAAATGATTTCAAGCGATCAAGTCAAAGTTCTTTTTGCTAATAGAAAAGATCAACTATTGTATTTCCCCCACTCTATTACCTTTTCCCCCGATTTCCAGTGAAACACGCACGTTGCGGTAAATTTTTGGACAAGGGTAACAAGAGTGAAAGGAAAAATGTTTGACTGCTTTTTACATCTGTCTCAGTCATTCTCGCCTAGCCTTCCGGGGCCTAATCAGTTTGGTTTCCGAGTTCACCAACCCGACACTATCCGTTTGATGACTGTTAACTTGAAGCAAAACTTTGAAAGTGACTGGCCGCTGCCGACTCACAACTTGATTTACAGTCGCTTCACACGGTGACTCGATAGTAAGTTGCATTCAATTCTGCAACGAGTAGGAAATTACAGTGACGTAAATAAACGAAGTGACTGCTCTGCTATTTACTGGTATTTCACCTGCTCTCACAGAGTCAGGACTCAATGCAGCCATAGTGTTCTTAATAAGAGTTCGTTGTATCTGCCTACGGCCTTGAAGAGTTGTATACAGCCAAACTCACAATTCGAATTTTCCTTCCAAGTGGAAACTACACACACAGAGTTTTGTGTATTCTGTCGACAGCCGGATCGATTTGGAAAGACCATCTCTCTCAGGAGTGGCTGTACAACGTATTAGGACAGAGGTAACCAAAAACACATATGTATCTGTTGGACAGTCAAACTTCAAGTTGGTACGTTAGACAGTCAAACTTCAAGTTGGTATTAAGCGTGAGTTATGATTTACTATGATTTCTGTAAGTAGAAGTATTTTATTAAGTCACAATTAGGAGTAACAGTTACTGAATAGTTCAAGTCAATTGTGACAGTTACACTTTTATCATTGTGTACTGGACCATAATATTGAGTAGCAGTTACAGTTACTCGCGCACTTAGTTTAGCTTGCTGTCTGGTAGTTCAGTTCTAAGTTGATGAATTCGGATTAAAGTGGCTGTGATCAACCTGGCTTCTTACGGAGTCTTCCGACAAACCGCAGTGAAAGGTAGGGTAAGATCCGTGAGTGACTGGTTTATACTAATCAACGATTATGAGCCGCTGGGAAAATGGTTCATCACAGCAATACGCAAACTGGAAACATTTTTTATCTTACGCACCCGTCTATGACGGCATTACCGAACACCTGCAAGGATTTTACTATCAGCTAAAAGAATACGCTTATGGCATTAGTATAGTTCTCGGGGATATGGTGAAAGATGTATTTCTCGATGAGGCTGCGGCAAAGAGAAAAGACGGATGTGACTTAGACTGTATGAGAGCAGCAGAGGAGGCAGAAGAACCGAGAGAACCGATAGAAAAAGATTCACGAAATGTGAGGAAGAAAAAGAGACCACCTCCACATCAACGTTATTACGTGTTGAGTATCGTGTATCTCTGATAAAGTCAAGTCCGACACTCTTGTTATCAAGTGTTAATAACATTACAATGACTCAATGATGAGCTGGGTATTTAGATATTACAATAATATTGTACATATTAATATAACCTAAATCACGATGTTTAGTTGCAAGTTCAAAATCAGACTGCTGTCTGTGAAAAGCTCAGCTTCGTGGCTCGGACTCGGATTGCATGACTGCCTCAGTGACACAACTTGCGACTTGGAACTGGATATAAACTAGGCTACCACGGATCACAACGCTTTGTTCCCAGCAGAGAGCCAGGCTGGCGAAACTTGAGGTAAAGTCAGTGACAAAGAAGTGTGCAGTTAACGTTAGGAGGTGTCACCTCAGCCGCTGACGTTACTTGAATGGTATTAGAGTCTCAATCTATATTATGTATGTAGCGGTGGTTGCATGTATGTATGTATGCATGCATGTATGTATGTATGTATGTATGCGTATGTATGTATGTATGTATGCATGCATGTATGTATGTATGTATGTATGCATGTATGCATGTATGTATGTATGCATGTTTGTATGTATGTATGTATGTATGTATGTATCTGTGTATGTATGTCTGTATGTATACATATGTATGTCTAGTATGTATGTATGCACTACATCGTTATTTCGCTATTAGTTTTTATGGGAATTCAGTAGTGGAAGTGATTCCTTGTTATTAAATGTATTATAACATGAATTCTTATTACATTTCAGGTATTGAAGAATACTTCAGATTTTAATGTTATATTACGATAAAGGATATGGGTGAGCATGGAAGCTTGGATCCCATAGGGCCTATAACTAGTATAAATCCTATATATTTTACATAACTGTTTACCAGAGTGGTGAAGGTTGTTAGGATTTAAGTTCAACTACGCTGTGGCATCCTTAGTTATTAAGGGTGCGCTGGGGTTTGTGGCAACACTGTGGCTGATTTGCATGAAATTAAAAAAAAATCAGGAAATATATATATTTATATTATGCTAAGTTTTTCTAGTTTTTTAGCTAAATCAATGCAATTCAAGCTGATGACTCAAGAAGTTTCAATTAGCATTTGGACAGATAAAAGTGAATTTATAATTAGCAGCGAATATGCATACAAAATTTGGTGTACAAACACTAGAGGCAATTGGAGGCAGACAATCAAAAATGCAAAAACAAAAAAATCACACGCAAATACGGAAGAATTTTTTAGGGCAGGCCGTAAACGTTCGACAACCGCACCCTTAATTAATATAACATCCCACGTTAAGGGTGCGGAAGGGTTTGTAGAAAAGCAATGATCTAGATCTAGAGAAGATGATTACACTTTTCTTAGGGTCATTTTCAAGAAAATGCCCTCTATGAAAAGTGTCTTAACAGACCAAAATCACCAAAAATCACCAAACAAGAGGAAATCAAGTAGAAATCAAAAAGGAAGAAGGAAATACCTTAGTAGTAGTAGACACCACCACTCTCATCCACCAACCTACCCCACAACATAAAGTTAGTAGGGCTTTTTAAGTAATATTGAAGTTTTTAGTGTTTAAAAACACAGGAGGTAAGACAGGCTATTTTTTGAACCCTACCTGCCAAGGGGTTTTATTGTTCAGCAATCATAGGTTGAATTTGTTTTTGTCTGTTGTGAATTTTTCGTCTTACTATTAGTATAGATTCGTCCAATCTCTTTCTTTCGCTCGTAATCGTTCTCAACACATCATTCATATCGTCTGGTCTCGTTATCCCAGCCCGAATATGTAATCCTTTATTTATCCAACTATTATATTTCGTGATTTCTTCAATCAACGAAATAGTTAGTTCTTTTACGCTTCGCTATATCAACATCTTCTCTCGCTTGCTTTATTTTCTTTACTTGTTTTTGTAGAGCTTTTATTTCTTGCTCATTCTTGGACTTCTTTTTTTCAAGAGACTGAATTTGTTTGTCAATGTTTTTGTTTTCGCCAACTAATTTCTCTATTTGCCCCTCTTGTAGTTCCAAATCATTTCTCGTTTTTCTTCTTTTTATTCTTCTTTCAACATCTTCATCAGTCTCTGGGGCAGAGCGGGAGATTAGACTAATACTATCGTTGGACATCTTTATTTCTTTTTATTCTTTCTTTTCTGACCTAACCAACAAGGACAGAAGGAAGCCAGAAGGAAAATTGCCCATTAAAGTATGGCTGACAATACCCATTTACCTATCGTAATTAATTAACCGCAATTCACGGTTAAAATTATCGCGATATTTAGGTCGGCCCTATTCGCCCCCTAAATAAAAAAGGAAATTGCTAAAAAAACTGACAACCTAAACCAAAACTGGGGTCCTCATTCCCTCAAAATCTCCCAAGTTGAGAAGTGGGAATGGACCAGCTGGCAGACATTTTCGGCGAGGCCAAGCTGGACAACCCCGACCCTGCTGCTGCCGTCCCTGCTCCTGCCGTCCCTGCTCCCGTCGTCCCTGCTCCCATCGTCCCTGCTCCGTGGACAGCTTTGGCAGACATTCCACCCCAAATTCCAAACTATGCGAGATATGTTATGGTTAAAAAAGAGTTCGTCAATTCTGGCAAAGAAATTTTTCAATTTACCAAAGCACCACCCATCGCTCAGTTCATTCGTCGCAAAGAATTAAAGGAGAATGAATTTTTTTTCGCTGTGGCTGGTGTGGACGGCACCATCAAAAAGCCAAAAAACGAGCAGATGTTTCTCGTGGCAGTCGGTCGTCCAGATGAGTTGATAATATTTAACTCTATCACCGCAATTCATCGTAAATTACAGGACAGGAGTGCTTATATCAAATGGATTTTACCTATTAATTAAATCATTTTCTTTCTCATAAATCTAGTATTTCTCTTGCTTTCCTTTCTCTTTTGCTAGTCCGTATGTTCTCAGGTTGAATATCTTCCCGGTTTAATAATTCCTTAGTTTTCTTTTGTTTTTTTAAATCTTTAACTTGCTCGTTAATTTGTTTTTCTTCGTCGGCCGGTTTGTCAAATTTGGTCTTTAATAATTCACGAGGGCTGACTAGCTCATCCGAATTGAGTATTAATTTAAAGCCCTTTCTTCCGACGACGGTGTAAATCTGCTTGCTGTATTGCTTTCCGCCTTTTGAAAATAAATTCCTTTTTAATTCCTTTCTCACCCTATCTCCCTTTTGAAATTCTTCTATTAAATGGTCTCGTTGAATTCGTTGTTTATTTTTATTAACACCCTTAAATACATCAATCGGCTTAGCTTGAATTGTTCTATGAAACCGCATATTATAAGCATCCACCATATCGTAAATGTAAGTCAGCCAATCAAAATTGCCATTAGTTTCAAATAGAATGTCAAGCCACCGTCTAATAGTTCTAATAACACGGTCCACGATAGCAAGAGCCCGATGGTCGCCAATTTCAACAGTCCGATGGTCAATATTATTCTCTCTGAAATAATCCTTAACCATTCCTTTATATTCACTTCCGCTATCAGTTGTAATAGAGTCAGGTGTGTATGGTATTGATTTTAAAGCCAAATAAACTTCTTTCGCCGTTTTGTTTTTAAGTGGTTTAATTATTAAAAATCAGCTGTGAGTATCAATCCAAAACAACATCCAAGCATAGCCTTTATTTCCTTTCTTGTCTTTAAGTTTTGACATATCCGCCAAATCTACAAATACTTGTTTAAGTGGTTTGTCCGACCATATAGTATTCCATTTATCGGTCGGTAATCTTTTTTGGTAATGAATTTCAAGTGCTTGTTGTTCCTTTCTTTCATCTTCATCCAGCAGAGACTCCGCCTCCGCACCTCCTGGATTGCTATGTTTGTTGTCCATCGCCTTCTAATACTTTATCACACCTAATGCTTTATCCTTATATATTGCCTTTTCTTTTTTTTCTAGTTCAAAACAATAATTAGAACAAAACTCATAAGTATAAAATCGGTCAAATGTATCATCAATCGCGGTAATCTGTCGGTTCGCTAAACACAGAGTTAATCCACACACATAGCAACTAGTGAAGTCATACATACGATGATTATATAGGTAGTCCATAATGTGTAAGCGAACATCTAATGGTAAATCTTTTATCTTGTTCATCTATATTTAGAACTTTAAAAATATTTTAGATGTATCATTATTTTCTTTTTTTGGTTTCTCGGGTTGTTGGTTATAAACATTAACTGATATGTTTGATTTCTTACCTTTACCCTTCTTCGGCTGTTCTTCTTCCTCGCTTTCCTCGCTCTCACTCTCTCTCTCTTCTAATTCAGGCAATTTCTTTTTTGCCACGTTCTTCGCCTTCTTCTGTTTAGTTTTCAATTTCATACCCGCAACCCGTCGTGCGACAATATTTACAAAGTCTTGTTCAACCTCTTCATCAGAACTGCTTTCCTCATTTTTCTCACCGTCTCTTCCATCAATCATATCCTTAGCCAACTGCTTCTTAGTAATGTGGTCTATCTTTTCGCCATTGGTCATTTCTTTCACATGTTTAGCCTCTTCCTCAGCAAGTAGTTCCCTCGCCCTCTCAATCTTTCTCTGCCTCGCATACTGTTTCTTCATTACAGTCGCTTTTTCAAGGTTCTTTATGGCAATCTCTCTATTACCTCTCGGCATTCTTGGTTTTATATCTAACCAAAAATAATTTTTATTCGGATTAATTATTATCCAAAATATATACAATGGGTAGCCAATATAAATCGCTCTTAGGATTACAGGAAATTGCAGTGGACTCGCTAAATATAGCCAACCTTGATTTAACGAACACTAATATTATTGGCTTAAACACAGATAGGGTGCCAGAAGATGCAGACCCCGTAAATCTTTATTTTACCAACAGCCGATTTGACACACGACTAGCTACCAAAAGCACAACGGACTTAAAAGAGGAAACTAATCTATACTATACTGATGGTAGGTTTGACACAAGATTTTCAAACAAATCAACAACTAACTTAGCCGAAGGAACCAATCTATACTATACAACCGCGAGGGCTAATACAGACTTTGATGCTAGGCTTTTGTTGAAAACAACCGCCGACTTAGCAGAGGGAACAAATCTATACTATACGACAGCGAGGGCTAATACAGATTTTGATGCTAGGCTTTTATTGAAAACGACCGCAGACTTAAAAGAAGGAACTAATCTATACTATACGACAGCAAGAGCAAATACAGACTTTGATGCTAGACTGGCAACCAAGAGCACCACCAACTTAGCCGAGGGAACAAACCTTTACTATACGACAGCAAGGGCGAATACGGATTTTGACACACGGCTCGCAACCAAAAGCACCACAGATTTAAAAGAAGGGACTAACTTATATTACACCACCGCAAGATTTGATAGTCAATTGGCAACTAAGAGCACCACCAACTTAGCTGAGGGAACAAATCTATATTACACCACCGCGAGAGCCAATACAGACTTTGACACACGGTTAGCTACTAAATCAACTACTAACTTAGCTGAGGGAACAAATCTATATTACACCACCGCGAGAGCCAATACAGACTTTGACACACGGTTAGCTACTAAATCAACTACTAACTTAGCCGAAGGAACTAATTTATATTACACCACCGCACGGGCAAATACAGACTTTGACACACGGTTAGCTACTAAATCAACTACTAACTTAGCCGAAGGAACTAATTTATATTATACTAATGCTAGGTTTGACACTCACTTGGCAACAAATCAACCACTAATTTAGCAGAGGGAACTAATCTATATTATACGACGGCCAGAGCAAATACAGACTTTGATACAAGGCTAGGGACTAAATCAACTACTAACTTAGCCGAGGGAACAAACCTTTACTATACAACGGCCAGAGCAAATACAGACTTTGATACAAGGCTAGGGACTAAATCAACTACCAACTTAGCCGAAGGAACAAACTTATATTATACTAATGCTAGGTTTGATACACAACTAGCAACAAAAAGCACAACCAATTTATCCGAAGGCACAAACTTATATTACACCACCGCACGAGATAATTCAAATTTTGATACAAGGCTAGCGACTAAGTCAACCACCAATTTATCCGAAGGCACAAACTTATATTATACCACAGCAAGAGCAAATACGGATTTTGATACGAGATTGGCAACCAAGAGCACCACCAATGTCGCAGAAGGCACTAACTTATACTACACCACCACAAGAGCGAATACAGATTTTGACACACGGCTAGGAACTAAGTCAATAGATGCTTTAAGTGATGTTATAATAACGACACCAGCAAACTGTCAATTATTAACATATAATGGTTCAAACTGGGTGAATTCAACAGGGTCGCTGGCTTTCCTTGCTTTGTCAGGTGGGACAATGACTGGCGATGTAAAATATGGGGCTTCTGCTTTTACTCTATACACCGCCCCGCAGGCTATGACAAGCAATAATTCTGGCGGGTTCATTGCTTCTGCTTCTGATGAATACAACCCAGCTTATTATGCTTTTAATGCCAGTCAGAACGATTATTGGACTACGGCTATATACTACAACGACACGACAGGAGTATATAACAGAACTCCCGCAACCACAAATACTTGGGGAGGAACAGCATACACAGGCGAATATATAAAAATAGACTTGGGAGCAACATACAGGATAAAAAATTATTATGTTAGGTCTTCGTCTGCCAATTATATTGAAACAACACCGAGCATTTGGTATGTTGGTGTAAGCACTGACAACATTACTTACACATTATGGGATTCACAGACGGGACAAGCATGGGCTTCACAAACAACTAAAACATATTCTCCTGCTTCAAATGCTTCTGCTAGATATATTATATTTGTAGTAAATAAGACGGGTAGTGGTGGAACTTCATTTAGAAGCCAACCTCGTGTAGCCAGTTTGTATTTTGACTATGAGACATTTAATTACGATTTAACGAATGTTAGAAATATCACAGGCTACACATTGACAACAAGCGGAGCCATAACAGCTAGCGGGGCAATAACAGCAAGTGCGGGGGTATCAACAACCACACTCTCCGCAAGCGGGGCAATAACGGCTAATGCGGGAGTTGATATGAAAAGTCAAATTTGCCAAATGTGGGCACTCCATCGGCTTCAACAGACGGGACAAACAAAACTTATGTGGATACATTAGACGGTCAGAATGTGAAATTAACTGGAACACAGACAATGTCAGGAACAAAAGAATTTAGCGGAATATTGGCGACTTCTCTCGGTGTCCCGTGTATAGTAGGGAGGAATTCAAAAGGCACGGCTGCGACAGGAGGATTAGAGTTATACGGCACGGCATCTAATTTAAACGGAGGTCATATACAAGCCTTTATAAATACATCAGTTTATCCAATTTTTCAACAATTAAACTGGAGTCAAAACAATATTGCTTTAAGTTTTGATTGTTATTTTGACGGCAATAACTGGAAATCAAGTTATTCTGGTTCAAACTTTCAAATATACAAAATAGGCGACAAACTCAGTTTTTATTATGCTAGTGGTGTCGCAGTGGGAGGGAATACAAATTTGGCTGAGGCGATGAACATAAACACTGCTGGACTATTAACGGCGAATGCGGGAATAAGCACAACAACTGCGACTGCGAGTGGAGTGATAACCGCAAATGCTGGTATTAGTTCGGCTCAAAGTATTACAATGACTAATTCAGGCTCTCAACTTTATTTTTCGGACGGCTCAACAACTACGTGCGGTATAAGGTGGTCTGACGACAATCACGGCATATTTTGTCAAAGAACGAATAATCAGATGTTTGTTAGAGAATATGGCGACATACACTTTCAAACAACGGGGGCAACTTGGAGAGCACAGATGAATTCAAATGGTTTTTACGTCCCTTCCCAAGGTGCTTCCACTTCCGTCCAAATAGGCATGTCAAGGTCGGGATATCCTAATGAACCTATGATTTTGTTAAGGTCTGGCAATAATGCTAATAACCGCGGTTTCATAGGTCATAGCGGCTCGCAACTTTATGTTTGGTGCACCACAAATTCAAATGGAGAACCTTCTGGGGCTTATAATTATATGACCCCAGGAGGCGGTTGGGGATACTCATCAGACAGAAGATTGAAGGCGGATATCAAAACATTAGAATTTGGTGATTGTTGCGAGAAATTAATGAAACTAAATTGTTGCTCGTATTATTGGAAAACAGATGAGAAGAAAGAAAAAAAGAATTGTGGGTTTATTGCTGATAAAGTTAAAAAAATATTTCCAGAGTTTGTTGATACTACGAGTATGAAAATAGGTGATGACGAAAATATTGAAGGAATAGAATACACGAATTTTATACCAATATTAATTAGTGCTTTTCAACATTTAACTGAAAAAGTAGTTAATTTAGAAAAAGAAAATAAAATTTTACTTAATATACTACAATATTTAACCAACCAATTAGCAGAAATTAGAGCAGTCGTATTTCCACCCAATGCCTCCTAGATTACACCCGCCGCCAGTCATAGAAGTAGATGGGGGCGAACTGACACCAGAGTTGAAGAACCGTGTGATTGATGTCCAAATTAAGCAGGAAGAAAAAAAATTAGACCACGAATACGAAGACAACTGGGACTGTTGTATGACGAAGCGAAAAACTGACAGCCGTCTTATTAAATACTTATTTCAAATGGGTATCATTATCGCCATCATCACCCTTTGTATCGTGAGGCTGTCTGACCCGAATGTCAGTTGTGAAACTGGAAACATTTATGTCGGGCTTATAAGTTTATTAATAGGGATTGTGCTTCCTAGCCCATCTTCTAGCAAGAAGTAATTTAACGACAAAAGGCGGATAAACCGACCATATTGTCATAGTGGATTTGACTTATTCTATGTTTCTGTATGCTGTCATTCCTAATACGTCTTCCACATTCACATTCAATTGTTGCTGATGCACGAGTTCTATTTTTTTCAAGAAGAATTTCTTTATTTTTCTCATAATATTCTTTCTGTTTTAGTGTAATATATTCTTTATTATCTTCTCTCCAAATCTTACTCACAAATTTAAAATGTTCCTTATTTTCTTTTCTATATTATTTTTTCTTTTGAGACACATATTCTTTGTTTCGTTCATTCCATTCTTTGTTCCATTGAGCTATTTTGTTTTTATTTTGTTCTCTATATTGTTTTGTTCTTTCAGCTACCCGCACTTTATTGTCTTCTACATACTCCTGCTTGGTCCTACCTCTATTTCTAATCCATTCTCCCTCCTTGCGAAGTAATTGATTAACATTATCGCACGGACAGTCTTCTAGCAACTCAATATAAGCATCACCAAGTTTTAATATTTCAAAGCTTGAATATAGCCCTTTTCCTTTCACTTCGGTTCCCGATAGATGTTCTTTATAATTTTGTCTATGTCTTCCCATTCGCTGAGCTAATGTTTGAGTTGTTGCACCAACATAAATTAAATCAGTCTTGTATGACCTAATCGCATAATTTTTACCTTTCTTACAATCTCCAACCCGTGGCATATTGTCTATCCTTTGTTATTATTATGTATCATTATCTTTAAATAGAATTACATTCATATATATGTGTCATATACCATCTATTATCACCCGCACACATTAAGGGCAGTGCCTCATCAAAACTACGACACATATTATTTCCGTTATTTATGAAAACACACTTAAAACCAGTTTCTACCCCTTGCTTTATACAATAAGCACACGACTCGTTCTTTTTTTCCGAGTATCGTGAATAGAAATCACAAGCAGTCCGACCTAACACAGAGCACACAAATAATAATATTAATAACATAATATATTATACAACATATAGAAACAAAAAACACAAATGACGGATTTCAAATACCAAAAGATTATTTTTCTAAGTAATGATTTTCCAGGCGGTGTTAATGGTAGCAAGACATTTGACAAAAACATTAGAATGAACTTTACACCGACTAGAATGAATGTCAAGTTTATCCACTATATGAACGATATGACCGAGACGAAAACAAAAATCCTTCATATGGACCGCATCGGCATTATTGGCACATTCGCCGATAGCAACACCGCAAACATTTCAAATCTAAGCTACAATTTGGGAATTATTAATTGGATCGACGGACAATACATATTTAAAGTGCTTAAAACAGACAGCGGTAATATTGAGACTGACCAACTAGCTGGAATAATTGTTATATGCTTAGAATTTCTCGGGTAGGGGCCTGCTCCCCCTACGACCCCGCCAGTAAAGAAAATATATATATTTTTCTATATATAGTTTTTTGAGGTTGTAGGAGGTTTTTTTGAAAAAAAAGCTCTTACAATGGAAAAAATTAACGATATACGAGTTAGACCAGTCAAGCAAAACGGAGATGGCGACAAGTTGGCAAAAGGATATAAGTTATTTGATGAACCGTATGCCAATATTTTTCTTCTCGCTCGCAAGAAGAGTGGCAAGACGACCGCACTGTTTGAAATCCTGAAACGAACGACCGACAAAAAGACCCATATTGTTATTATTGCCAGCACGATACACAAAGACCACATCTACAAAGAAATGGTGAAGCACTTCAAGAAGAAGGGAAACCCGATGGCGATATACACATATTTGAAAACGGACGGATATAGTGTTATTGATTACGAGTTAGACAAGCTAAATAAACCAGACGAAGAGCAAGAAGGCGACATCATTCAAGACGGTAAAGAGGAAGTAGAAAAGCCGAAGTTTATTTATTTTGGTAAGGAGGAAGAGAAGAAAAAACAAAAAGCCCCCACAGAAAGACCGAGTAAATACATTACACCAGAAGTCGTGTTCGTGCTAGACGATTTAGGTAGTGGGCTCAGAGATAAGTCTGTGAGTGATTTATGTAAAAAAAATAGACACTACAAGTCAAAGGTAATTATGAGCTCGCAGTATCTTAACGACATCAAGCCTGAGGGGATTAAACAGCTGGACTACCTTCTTATTTTTCCTGGGCAGAGTGTGGATAAGATGGAACTCGTGTATAAGCATCTGGACCTCGGCTACGGCCTAGACTACTTCATTGAAAAATATCACGAGGCGACCAAAGAGAGATATAACTTTTTGTATGTGGATGCGGTATCGGACGAGCTGAGGCAGAATTTTAACTATCGCTTGCGATAGTCTATAATTTCAACAAGCGATTTTTGTAATTTTATTTAATTATTTTTTTTCATATATTATAATGGTCGTAAAAACAACAAGGGTTGAAGTCGTTCCAACAGTCGGAAAAATAACAAGAAACTCAAACACAATGGCGGGCGGAAAAAAGAAAACTGGTCGCAAGAAACAAAAGGGTTGTGGTCAAAAGGGGGGTAAAGTAAACTGGGAAAAGGTTGGCAATACATTTAGGAATATTAATAACTATTTGAAAAAAGACAAAACAATCTCTCGCTTCGCTGGTGCTTTGGATAGAGTTGGTGTTCCTTATGCTGGCAAAGTTCAAAAGGTTGCGAGCGATATGGGATATGGCAAGCAACGAGGCCGTGGGGGCACTTAAATTTTAAACCCCACAGATAATATTAAATTAAACTTTTTATTATTTTTTTACATTAATATACGAACACCAAAAAACCGGAGGTATGAGAAAAAAACCTAAACAAAGACCGCCGAGGATATACAGAACGAAAGATGGTCGGCCATATATCAAAGTAAAAGGCAAACGAGCATATCTAAACTTTGGAAAGAAAACAAATGACTTATCAACACTTCAAATCGTTAAGCTGTTTATGAAATACTTGAATAAACCAAAAGCAAAGAAACCTTGGCCGACACATAAAGACAAGAAAAAAGTTCAAAGCTTGTCGGAGATTGAACAGAACACGAGAACCGCAATTCAAGACCACTTAGACAAGCTTAAAAAAGAAAAGTATGACGTCATTGAGGCTATTGATAAAAAAGAAAAGTCTGCACGGGATGAAATTGAAGAGGATAAGAAACGGCAGGAAAGAAAAGACCTCGCCGATGCTAAGGAAAGACAGGAAGAAATAGATAGGGAAATGAAAAAGGAACAACGACTTATCCAGGAACTAAATGCTGAACGACGACATAGACAGGGTTTATTAATGGCACCAATCGCACCACCTATGATACGACCAGCACCTCCACCTCCGCCAGGAAGACCACCACCAAGGAAAAGAAGAGGTGTAATTGTAGAGGATTTACAATCAAAAGAAGAACTCAAAAAGACAAAGAAAGAAAAATTAATTGATAATATGCTTGATGAGAAAATGAAAAGGAAACGGAAAGGAAAAGACAATAACGAAACTATTGTTAATAAACTACGACAACTAGGTATTACAATTCAAGATGTTAAACCTCCGAGGGGGGCGATAAACTATAAGGAAATGTTAAGAATTTGGCTTTACAAAAGTAAAATTCCCGCAATTGAAACAGCAACATCACCAGAGCAAGCTTGGCAAAATCTTGATTTGTGGTTGGAGTTTGCGATAGAAAATAAAAATAAAGCTAAAAAAGAAGAAGAAGAACCAGAAGACCCCGTTAATGAAGAGCCTACCGTTGAAGAGCCTGATGATGTAAAGACGGAGGCGAAGACGGAGGAAAAGACGGATGAAAAGACAGATGAAGACAAAGATTTGGTAGATAGTTCAAGTGGAGAAGAGGATAGTGAGGGGGATGGTAAAGCTGGAACGGGCCGAGGATTAAGGACGAATGAAATAGACGACATAATGAAAAAACATAATTGGTATTTGGGCACGATAGCCAGCGACCAAATCAACCAGTTAAGGCTAGAAAAAAGAAAGAAGTATGGTTTTATTATGAACACACAAAAAAGTTCGCAACCAGGGCAACATTGGATGGCTGTCTGGGTAAGCATAAACGGCGAAAGGAGTGTTGAAGTTTATGGCCCGTTAGCCGAATATCAACCGACTGAACTTTTCCAACACCAGATGAAACAGTTAATAGATAAAAGCCGACCTGATAGTTATTTGTTAATGAAGGTCAATCAAGTTAAGCAACAAAGCGACACCTCAGATACCTGCGGATGGCACTCAATGCGGTTTCTTTTAGAGCGAGCGAAAGGAACCCGTTTTAAATTTGCCAGCGGATGGACTGACTTAAAAGAGAAGGAAGCGGAGAAGTTGAAAGCACAGAACGGCTACGGTTTTGACACTTTTATCTAAGTAATTAAAACAAAAATATATTTTCCTATATATAGTTTTTTGAGGTCGTAGGAGGTTTTTTGAAAAAAAAGCTCCTACAATGGATTATAGAGGCGGGCGAAGTAGTGGTATCTATTACATAAATAGCAAAAATAGGATAAATGGCACAGACAGCGATTTCACTCACTCAATTGATATGAAAGGTTTAGACAATCCAACACATTGTAAAATACTTCATATCTATGTGCCGAAGTCGTATTATTCCGTCGCCAGCCCTTACAACACTTTTACTCTGAGTGAAGATGGATTTGAGGCTCTCATTACGATACCAGAAGGCAACTGCACAATGAACAACTTAAAAAATAAGCTGGCCGAAGTGCTAACAGCAGATAGTCCCAACCATTACACATACACAATAACAAGCAACAATACCAACACCGACCCAGAAGACGGCAAGCTATTATTTACAGTAGCGGGCAACCTAGGAATTCAACCGCAGTTTATATTTGACACCGAAACTCGTATTCACGAAGTAATGGGTTTTGACCGCGACTCAACATATTTCTTTGCTAATAATACCATTAGGTCTCCAAATGTCATAATCTTGACTGGTGAAAAAACATTGTATCTACAAAGCGACCTAATTGGCGAAGGCGATAATCACGTATTACAGGAGATATATACAGCTAACGAAATCCCGTTCGGCTCTGTTATCTACGACGGCTCGGGAAGTGAATACGGAAAACGACTATCTACAAACTCAAACAATGTGTATCGGTTTTACTTGACTGACGAAAACGACCAATCAATTAACCTCAACGGTCTAGGAATTGTAATGACTTTATTGATTTATCGCGAGACGAATTATTTTAATTTATTTACTTCATTTTTTAATTTGTTGAAATCTAGATAGGGTAATTTTAGAATTATTTTTTTATTTTTTTCTTCTATTAAAATATAGTGTCGTTAATTTAAAAACTACAAAACTAAAAAAGAAAAATGCCAGTCCAATACGGTGGCGAACTCGTCCATCAGACTAAGGAACTGCTCACTGGTAAGTATGAGTTAAATAAGCTTACTAGCCGTGAAGGGTCGGCAAATGTTGCCCTTACTACTGCTGGTGGTATGGAAAGCACCTTTGAAATTCCTACCCGCCCTTTGAACCTTGCGAGGTCTGTGTTGCGATTTACTTACACTCCCACACGAGCTGGTGGTGCTGGTCGCTACAATCGTATCTATATGGATTGTCTGTCTATGATTAAAACTATTGAACTGCGAAGCCGAAGCTGGCAGTATTTGTGTAATCTTCAACACGTGGGTAATTACACAAAGGTTGTATGGAAACCAGAAATGAAGTATGAAAGATTTATGGCACTTGAAAACCACGGTGCTGGTGTGGCTAGCGGTGCTATGCTTCAAAAGTGTAATGCTGGAAAAGTTGAAATTGGAACTGTGGCGGAAAGAAAAGGAATTACTGATGCAGTAGATACCGCAGGTCTTAAAGCTGCTGTTCAAGCAAACTACAAAGTGCCTCTTGTTAATGCTCGTCGCCACGATGATACCGCTCTCGCTGATAGCACTGCTGGGAATTATAGTTTGGTTAATGTTCCTTTTGAGGAGGCTAAGTATTTTGAGGGTGGAACTGATAATGGTGATAACCCCGTTATCAGTGTTAAGCTTCCTTTGGGTATGCTGTTTGGCACTATTTTTGAACTGGATAAGACTATTGGATTTAATGAAATTTTGGATTTGCGGATTGTGTGGGCTGAAACTCCACGAACTTCATTCTATGGCACTAATGTAAGTTCTATTTCCACTGGTGCTACCGCTACGGCCGTCGGTGCTGCTGTCTCTAACCTAAATCTATTCCTCGCTGTTGAGACCGACCCGAATGTCATCCTCGGTGTCCAGCAAAAGATTGCGGGTGAGGGCTTTCCATTCAACATTGAGTATCCTATTGCTTGGAAGCAGAACCTTCAAACGGGTCAACAGAACTATGTCGTTAAGATGAACCGCTCACAGGGTGAAAGAATTCGTCGTATATACACATCTGCCTTTAACAACACTGAGAGTGCCAATACTTCTTTTGATAATGATAACAGGGCGGATGCTAAGATTATTACTTATTACACAACTCTTGATGGAACTCGTCTCCAACAGTTTGATGTTGACACTTCTGAGAATGAGGATTATATGATTTTGAAAGATAAGTTGAAGGGAAGTGCTATTTTGAATTCCGATGTCTATCATTACAACTGGTTCCACGTAGACACTTGGGATAACAACCGTCCTCTGTGTGATAAGGATACCGACGGCTATGAGGTGAGTGGTCTGAGCCTTGACACCGAGAGACGATATGAGTTCGTTTCTACCACACCTGGAAACAATCTCAACCATTACAGATTCGCCATCCTTCAACGAAGTGTGCTTGTGAAGGGAATTGAAATTTTGATGTCGTAAGTGCTTTTTTCCAAAAACCACTTACAAACTCAAAAATTAATTGACAATTTAGATTTATTTTTTATATAATATATACATCTTGGCACTCTTAAAAAAAGTTTTTTGAGGTTATAGGAGGCTTTTTGTAAAAAAAGCTCATATGCACCAGAGAAATTTGATAGCACAAGACCCTAACGGAGACTTTGTAAATGTCAAAGTCGGATATGATGGAAGTATTGAAACCAATAATATGAAAACCGCTTTCGGCGAAGCATTAACAAGTCAATTAACACCAGTTGTTCAGGAGATTTTTCCCTATACCGTTAATACACGGATATGGACATTAACTCAAACTAATGCGACAGTTTCATTTAATGCGAATATGGCTGAATTAAAAACACAAGCAAATAATACTTCAACTGCCATCCTAACAAGTAAAAGAAGAATAAAATATCAGACTGGTATGGGTGTAGTAGCCCGCTTCACCGCTTTATGGACGACTGATGATACGAAAACATATTATTCGTGTGTAGGAATTGGTGAAAGTGATTTTTCAAATGGTTTCTATTTTTATAAAATTGATGTTGGAATGAATATTCTACAAGCCAAAGGAGGAGCGACTACTTATATCCCGCAAGCAACCTGGGATGACCCTTGTGATGGAAGCAAAGATATGCCCGTTATTCTTTGGAATAAGGGAAATGTATTTCAAATTCAATTCCAGTATTTAGGATTTGGTGCTATTAAGTTTTCAATTGAGAACCCCACGACTGGCAAATTCCAGCAAGTCCATATGATTAAGTATGCGAATGCCAATACTGGTGTCAGTCTGCGAAACACAACATTACCATTTACAGCACTAATGAGGAATGATGCTTCTATTGGAATTCAAAACCTTAAAACCGCGAGTGTTGGGTTATTCGTAGAAGGAACTAACACTATTAATTCAAGCATATCAAACGAAGCGGAAGGAAGTAAGGCGGCGAGCACCACGGAAAGCCCAATTCTCAGCATAAAAAATAAAACAACTTTTAATGGTGGTGCTACGAATTATTCAATCGTTTATCCATCCCTCGTGAGCATATCAAACGAAGACGTGCGAATTGTGAAAACAACAGGAACACTTACGGCGGAGAACTTTGCTGATATTGATGCCACAACTTCAATCGTATCAAAGGATACCAGTGCGACAGCTCTCGGTGGTGCCACTATAACGGATGTCATCCTTAAACTTTATGTTAATGCTACTTCTAGCCAGCTTGTTGACCTGCGAACTTACGATATTCAACTTTCTCCTGGTGAAAATCTAACATTTTTACAAAAGTCTGTCGCGACGGTTAATAATGGAGGAAATGTGAGTGTTATTGCTAATTTCTTAGAAGACCATTGAACCTTTTGAAAAAGCTTCACCAAAACAAAAAAAATAAAAAGTTAAAGATTATAGGTATTTTTTTACTTCATCTTTATTCTTAAACCAAGGCTGTTGAACTAGCCATTCAAGATACTCTTTATCAATCTTGGCAACATCTTCAATTTTTTTATGTATATATTTTCCATATTGTAGAACTTTATTTACTTCTTCCTCTTCGTCGGGAATTTCTTTTTTTGCTTCGGCTTGACTCATCGTAGGTTGTATATATTATATAAAATTTATTTATTATAATCATAAATATTTTTTCAATTCATCCTTATTTCGACACCACGGTTGACGAACTAACCATTCAATATATGGCTTATCAATCTTTGCGATGTCTTCTATTTTTTTACCCTTGTATTTGCCGAATTGAAAAGTGTCTTTCGGCTGTGTATTTCTCTTTTCTTCAATCGCTTTTATTTCGTCGTGGATTACCTTTTGAACATCGGCGAGAGAAAACGATTTATTTTCGCTTTCAATGGAAAGTTGTTGGAACTTCTCGCACAGTCTCGTAAGGGTGGACATATTAGGGGGGTGTATATAGTAGGCAGTATAAAAAATTAAAAAAATCGAATAATTAATATAGGATACACTTTGCGAGATGTCCGAGTGGATTAAATTCGTAAAGGCTTACTCCGCTAAACACGGTATAAGCTACGGGGAGGCATTGAAAAAGGCGGGCAAGGAATACAGAAAGCAAAAGGGAGGTAGTGCTGAGTTGTCTGATGATGTCTATTTGTCGCGGTCAGAGAGAAAGGGTGCTGACGGATGGAAGCCAGTCGCTAGCAAAGAAAAATCAACCGTATATGAAAAAGATGGTAAGGCGATTGTAGCATTTAGAGGAAGTGCGGATAAGCGAGACTTACTCACAGATGTCGCATTTGTTAGAGGAGTATTGAAAAGAACACCAAGATATAAAGAAGAGCAGAAGCTGGTTAATGAAGTCATAAAAAATATGGTAAGGATAATGTAGAGCTGACGGGTCATTCACTAGGTGGCACGATAGCAAAAGACCTGAGCCGACAGACGGGTGTGAGGGCTACAACATACAATAAAGGTAGTAGCACTAAGGACCTAATTGAAGGAGTGATTGACCGAGTAGCAGTGAGGGTAAACCCAAAAGGTAAGCGGGCGAAGACCGCGGCAGCTGTCACGAACTACCGAACCGCATTTGACCCCGTGTCGTTGTCAGGGGCGACGGCTGTAAATACTAAGCTAGTGAAGCCGACGAGGGGTGTTCATACGATTAGAAGCTTCAAAGGTAAAGGAGCCAAAAAAATATATCTATAATTCAACTGCGAATGTGGAAGCCGAGCGGGATGCTGTCATTATCGTTAATAAACTCGCGACCCGCCCACTTGTTTTCATTAACTTGTTTTTTGACATTCGTCATATGTAAAATGCTGAAATGTGGGACTTGTTGTTGTTTACTGTTTCTATCAATGTGTATTTTTTTCATTTGAAAGCCCTTTACATTTTCAATGCTACCGCCTTTATCCATCTTATCATATACATCATAGTTTAGCTGATGAGCATCTAATCCTTTACCCCTAAAATGGAAGTATCTTTTAACACCGTTTTCAGCAGTTTCTATATGAACACCCTTTGATATGTGTTTGAGGTCGTCTTTCGTCATACCAGCTGTGAAAGCATCTTTCGTCGTAAATTCTAACATATACAATTTTGGTGCTATCCACACACCTTTTATTATCTTACAACCATCGTCTAAGTCATCGCTTATACCGCCAAGTTTCTTATTATCCATATTCTTGATATATCTCGCACATCTCACGTGGATTTGTAAGCTATCTGTGTCGGTGTAGTAAAAGTCGTCTTCAATGGTTCTATGTGGGTTGGCTTCCTTGATATAGTTGAACATAATTCGTCTGCTATATGCTAGTATGAATGCTCCATAGTGTGAAGGCTTTGTTATGCTACTCTCTAATAAGATTGGATTGCGAGGTAAGCCCGATATGTGCCATAAATCTTTTCCTTCTTTATCAGTAAATTTAACAATGTCAGTTATTTGATTACTATTCCAGAATTTCCAGTATTCTTCGTTAGTTTGTATATATGTTGTTATTGAAGGAATTGGTCTCTGTATCATCTTACCGTATAGGCTATTCATAAACAACTTGGCGAGCAAATATTACGGGCTACATTTCTCCGCATTTTCCTTCGCCTTAAACATATCGTCTATGTATTTGGCGAAAACACATTCCGATTTAACAGTGTAGTATCCTTTATGAATGCGGACTTCGTATCCTTCGGCTACCATATCCTCAATATCTACACTCGTCAGCCATTGGTCCTTCATATCTTCTAGTCGCCACTTTAAAGAGCCCAGTTTGTCTCTCTGTCCAATCCTTGAATGTAATATGTCTTTTGGAGAAATATAGTCAAGGTTGTAAATACCGATTTGAAGGTTCCGCGGGTCAAATGGTCCGATTGTTTCCAGTATATCGCCCACCATAAAAGCTAACAACATCGCGGTTGGATACAAAGATACGACATCCGCATCTACGAGGTAGTCAACTATTTCGTCAAAGGTAATCTCTTTTTTCAAATATCTTTCATACTGAGCTGAAATGAACCGCCTCTTAGATGGGTAAGTCCTTCCGCCTATAATGGCTTTTCTAAATGCTCTTTCCTGCTCCACCGTTGGAAGTCTCACCTCGTATTTACCGTCTACATACTTTTTCCATATGTTGAAAGCCAGACTAGAAGTTGAGATGTATGAAGTTAGATTGACCTTGTGAGCTGTAAATATCGTCGTGTTTAATTTGTCATACAATTCCTTCAAACCCATAACATCGTTTTTAAGATAAGCCAAACAGTCCTGCCTCGTCTTGTCGTCCATATCCTCCCACATTTTGGCACGGCTGTGGTCAAAGTCGCCTTTGAGGATTTCGCATCCCATACTTTCAAGATTTGCTTTCAGACTTCCTTGTGTATGCTTACACATATCTTGACATTTTCAAACTCTAAGCATATAATAGAGCCGTTGTTAATTTTTGAAGACTTAATCTTAATACCCCTTTTAATTAATTCTTGGTGTATGAAGTAGTGGTCAAAGTTCGCCCCGTTAAAACCATTAACATATAGAACGGGCGGTTTGTCTTTTTTGTCCTTCGGCACCCATCCTGCTTTTACCTTCTCGCCTCGTTTAATTAATTCATCCACGAATTGACTTATACAATCTTTACCCGCTATGTATTTGAAACCCTCAGACCCCTGAGTATATCCGACTATGTAGCAGTCGTGGATATCGAAGCCTAATGCTATTAGCATATTTCTAAATGTTTCCAAATCGTAATGGAGAACTTGGTCGTTATTTATTTTTTCTTCTGTGTGTAGTTTAGTTATTAAGTGTCTTTTACCATTCTTCTTCAATCTAATATCCGCAAATTTTTTCCTGTTGAGATTACATTTATGTTTGTTCAAATATAACTTTAAGCAGTCTTCGCACCGCTTCTTGAATTGCTTAACCAATCCGTAATAATGGTTATTCTCCAAAAAGATTAGTTTGTCGGGTTCCTGCCCTTCTTCACTTGTGCTGACTGTTTCCTTCATAATGTGGTCCGTTATTTCGTATGTTTTCCCTTCCTTCGCATATTTTTTCAATATTTCGACTGCTATTGAAAATGGTATGGGTGAGTTTGGTGGAAGGTTGAATTCGGTTCTGAAATATTACAGCGGTTCTTGTTCATCGGTTGAATATTTAGAATATCCTTATATAAGAAGAATAAGCAGTTGTTATTTTTGCTTGGCGGAGATATCTTTCTACCTTCTTCAACCTTCTCCCTCTTTTCGGTTTTTCCTTCATAGCATCCTCCACCGTTTTCTTGAACTATGGTTATTTCGACATATCTTATGTTTCTTTCATATCCTCTATCGCTGGCTTCAATATTGTTTATGTTGAACTCGTTCAGAGCATCCATAAATACGGTATCGAATTGGCGGAGTTGAAATGAATTAAAACTTTTCTTTTTTAGATAGTGGTCGTATCGCTCATTAGCAGGAGCGGTGGAGTGTGTTATAGATATATTGACATCAGCATTAGCAGTCATCCCTTCCCTTCTGGCATATCTTATAGCGGGTATCAATACCTTCTCTTCCAAGGTGTCCGTATCGTAGAAGCTTATATCTAAGTCCCTAAATTTGAATGTGAGAGAGTTCAGCTGGTTATCCCTTCTAACTTCGTAATCGTTTGCTCTAAACTCTCGTCTCTTCGCTTCCCTAGTCTTAGCCTCGCGGAGATGTACCCTTGTATTACTACGAATGTTAGATAAAAGGTCCTGGCGGTTTCTTTTATCTTTCGTTTCAACCCTTTTCAGCTTAGCATTCGCATGTAATAGTTCCACATTCTTCTTGTTCGGTCTAGGGGGTAGAGGTGGCTTGTATTACATTGTATATTATGGAATAGATTTTTTGATTTGGAATTAATCACAATGATTTATATTATGGTTGTGCTATTTGTTTAGATGATAATTATATTAATGAAAAAAAATTTATTGGAAAAAATAATTAATTGTAAGAAGTAATTAGTTTTACAGTATTTCAACTTCTACAACACTTTCCATTTTTTGTTTCTTTTTCATAGCATATCGCTCCTTCCTTTTCGCCGATATTGCTTCTTTATTCATTTCATAATATGAAACACCTGCCTTTCTATAAATTTCTGGGTTTTTTAAGACATATCTTCTTGAAGCATCGTAATGAGCTTTTTTCTTTTATTCATCAGATGTATATTTAGCAGGTCGCCCTAACTTTACAGAGCCGACTGGTCCGCTTTGTGACTGCATAATGTATTGTTGTATATAATAATAATCATAATTATATAAATTAAAAATTAATTCTTATTGTTTTACTTGAATTGTTATCTCCATTCCGTAATTCTTACCTAGACCGCCACCATATACTTTATAATGAACTTTTCGTTTTTCTGGTAGTTTCTTGTTTATTTCTTTTGCTAGTTCTTTCGCCACATAACCCAAATGTTTTCCATCACTTGTTTCAACTTTAATAGCATTTTTGTCAAATTGATTATTCGGTTCTTTCACTATATAAAGATTCGTTCTTGGATTGCGAATGAGATATATTAAATTATTTTGTCTCCCCTCAAATGTCACCCCGACTACTTTCGTTCCGATGAACACTATCTTTTTATTACTAGTTATATAGTTGTTATTATATTTTTTTAAATGATAATTAATTAAATGATAAATAATTAAATGATTAATATTTGATTTTCGATTCCTTTTTGATTTCTAATTGATTTCTTTATTATTTCTTGTTTGGTGATTTTTGGTGATTTTGGTCTGTTAAGACACTTTTCATAGAGTGCATTTTCTTGAAAATGACACTAAGAAAAGTGTAATCATCTTCTATCTAGTAGATCTAGTAGATGATACGATCCAAACATCAGAACAAATTTATATAATTATATAATTAAATTTACTTATTTTGCGGATTTATTTTTTTCAAATTATGTTTTGACAGTTTCGACGTGGTCTGAAAAATCATAATTTAGCGGGATTTTTGTGATAATTTGAAATATAACATACTTTTGCAATTGCTTACTTTGTTTAATCAGCGTTGATATACTAGATATCGATATATATAGCTAGTCGATATACTAGATATAGATGAAATATTATCCAGTATCTGGTTGAATTACAGGAAAACTTTTTACATGCAGCACTAGCAGCAGTTAAAATCGATATATTTACGTATATTTCCGCGAAATCTTTTTGGCTGGCCACAAACCCCCCCACACCCTTAATACTACTAGTAATAGTGTTGATCCGAACCTTTTGGAGCAAACGTAGTAAGTTACTACGTTTGTAGTATAAGGGAAAAATTCATGGAAATTCCGTGAAATTTAGCCGCTTTTTTCCAGTGACTGGCCTGGCTAAATAAGGGAAATTGCACTTATGGGTTATGTTTTTCGGTATGTTTTGGCATTTGTGCAGGTTGCGGACAAACGCATCATGTCAGTTTTTGACACGTCATAGGAGCACTCCGTTTCTTGCGGGGTTTTCACTCTGGCTGTTGTTGGGTTCAAATCTGGCTCAGGCTTCTCTTTCTTTTACCGTATAGAAGTGGAAGTTAGCCTTGTGTTAAATTATCAATTCTTTTCCTTGAGCTCGTAAGGGTAAGACCAAGTGTCTTGATACACATTGTAAGTATTGTAGAGGACAGCTCAGACCAAACCACCATCTTTTTCAACCAACTGCCAGCATGCCACCCTGCCATCGTCAACAACCCACTCATTACACAACTTACACACTTCCCAGCTGCAGCAGCCAATTCCGCATGGGGTATGTTTTTTCTCACCAACTGCTGTTTCGAAAAATATGGCACTGGAGGTACTTTTCGATACAAGAGATATATGTGTTTGTGTGAGGATATTCACAAGGTGCGTAATGTGTTGGTTTTCTTTCGAGGCAGTCAGTAGTATCTCGTGCATGGCTTGGTATTGCTAGCCATGGAGGAGTTGAAGAAACCTTTCTTGGATAATCAGCATGGCGCAGAGGAAACCTGGTACCGGAGCTGCTGCTGCTGCTGCCTACTACTACTACTACTACTACTACTACTACTACTACTACTACTACTACTACTACTACTACTACTACTACTACTACTACTACTACTACTACTACTTACTACTACTACTACTACTACTACTACTACTACTACTACTTACTACTACTACTACTACTACTACTACTTACTACTACTACTACTACTACTAGGCCTAGGCCTTCGGTTTAATGAAGTTAACAATTTAACCTCTGGTCTATCCATACAAATCGTTAGCTCAAGAGCTATTGATTTAACTAGATGGTGACCTACGTCTCAAGTTATTAAAGGTAATGAGAAATTATCAAAATATTAAAGTATTAAAATAAAATGACTTAGATTAAAAATATTAAAATAAAATAAAATAATAATAATAATAATATAATAATAATAATAAAATAGTAATAACAATAATAATAAATATATATGGAATTAACAAATATATATATATGTATATATATATTAATATATATAATATATATATATATATATATATATTAGATTAATCTTTTATGAAGTCAAAGTAAAGTTCTAGTTCAGTGAGGAACGAGAAAAAAAAAAAAAAAAAAAAAAAAAAAAAAAAAAAAAAAAAAAAAAAAAAAAAAACGGAAGTATATATAATAATATAATATATATATATATATGTATATATATGTTGAAAGAGTTATATTCTCACTCAGTACTATATATTATATATATACATAAATATATATAATATATATATTTATATATATATGTTGAAAGTGTTATATTCTCACTCAGTACTATATATAACGGTGGCACTCGCAAAAGCTGGTAGACACGAGGTGACTCCCCAAGGGGGTTTGGCCAACCACACTCCGGCTTAGGATGTGATCAACGCTGAACTTGTCCCACACTCAGGTATCATCTGATGATGAGGTGTCCAACGCCCTCTTTAGGCCCGTAGGCAGTGTCAGGATTCTTGCATCCTTAAGAGATATGCTTTGAGTTCCTTTTTGAATTCTACTTTGTATGAGATATCTCTTAGGTGCTCTGGCAGCTTATCCCATTGTGCTTGTGCTGCTCTGCTGTATTGACCCGTCGTTGAGTCGTTGTACATGTGTTTCTTTGATGACCGCCTAGTGTTGTAGTTATGAACAGCTGTGATTGGTCGGATAT
>WBZZ01004325.1:27500-32500 GCA_019918135.1 Paulinella micropora | reverse complement strand
CCAATGCCTTGCCAGTGCCTTGCTGCGTTGCCGTGCCTTGCCCCATGCATTCACACCCTCCACCGTTGCATTTCTAACTGAGCAGCTTCGGCTGGGATTACTATACTTGTCTGTAAGACCCTATAGGTACCGCTAGGTTCGCGCCTTCTATACCCACGTGGGGGAAGGAGTTTCAGCGGCACGCCGTCCGATCTGGCTCCACTCGGGGACACCCGTACCTCATGATGTGTATTGTTAGGAGCAGCTGAAAGTCCATAAGGCATGAGAGTAGAGGCGTTGGCGATGCGATGGAGAGTGTGTGTAGTGCGTGAGGCAGGTTCTGGCGACGCTGGGGGTGCTGGCGGGCGCCGAAGGGCACGAAGCGACGCGGCAGCGTCCAGTGACACCGGCGGAAATGCGTGTAGTGTGTGTTGCAGATACCGCCGATGCTATTTGCATGGACGGGCGCTTTCCTCGGCGTAAAGAGGCGCGGCGGTGATGGCCAGCGACATTGGCCGTCTACTACTCTCAGTGGATTACAAATACGCGAAGCACGGAGCTACCACTGTGGCCCTTATGGGACAAGGTAGAATCGCCGAAGACCTGGACAATCCCCGTGGGAATGCCTCTTCGACGGGCTCTGGCCCGATGTCCCAGGATGGGAGGATGAGGGCTCGCGTATATGACGGAATTCCTGAACCACGTGGAGAGGCTATCTTAGCTGCGCCTCATCCTTCCTCCCCAAACCTGGCACACGGGTCGGCGCTTCAACATAAGGCGAGCGGCGCTATATGGCAGATGGCACCGCCGCCTCGACGGTACCGGCGGGTAGATCGGTACGACAAGGACGGGCGTAATCTGATTGTCTGGGGGCTCTCAGAACGCGCCAATCTACAGGAGATCGCCTCCAAAATGAGCGGTCTTGGTCTGGTGGTCCCGGTAATGGAGTGGCAAGGCCAGCGAATGTCTCGTCACCTGGAGCTGGTCTACGAGGACGATGACAGCAGGCAGACGGCGTTGCAGCAACTCAAACATCTCAAATTCTTCGGCAGAGGGGTCAATGTGGCCCTTGGGCGCAGGTTCAGGGACAGGGAACGTGTCCGAAGGCTTATTCGCATCCATCTGCGTGGGGAAGCGGCGGTCCGGAAGGAGGAAGCTGCGACGGGATATCGCGTCTTGCCTCTGCATGAAGAATGTGTCGATGATGTGCAGGTGGTGTCTTCGGAATTGGCTGCCGATGCACCTAAGTGTGTGTCTGAGTGTGCTGATGTGCATGTGGTGCCCCTGCATTCGGCGGCCAGTGCAGTGGGGGACCAACCTGCGTAAGCACCTGCAGAGGGGGGCAGCACGAGGGCGGAAGCCAAGCGCGGCCGTCGGGTCCGGAAACGAGCCAAGAAGCACCGCTCCAAGCAGTTCGATGCCGGCTTCAAGCTACTCGTCGCGAGTCACAACTGGCAGGGTAAAACGGGATACGACAACGTAGGCACGGCGGAATGGGCGTCATTCTACAAGCACGAGGGCTGGCTAGTCATCGGGGCTCAGGAGCACCGCATGGGCAAGAAGCAACTTTCCAAATGCAGCCTGGATGGATTCCGGATGTTTGGAAAACCTGCGGAGGTCAGCGAGAAAAATCGCTGCAAGGGTGGGGTTCTATTCGCGGTGGCTAACTTCCTTGGTCAGTATTGCAACCTGGTGTCAGCCCCCGTCGACCACCGGCAGCAAGTGTGGCTGCGTATCGCCTCGGGTGTTACCGGCGCTCAGGATATCTATGTGGGCAACGGCTACTTTCCCCAGGAAACGCAGGAAGAAGAGTCGTCAGAGGCGTATGCGGCCTGGCAGGCAGGTATAGCTTTTTTTGGAGCCAAAGGTCTTGTGGTCACGGTGGCGGATGCCAACGCGAAGCTCGGGCCGGCATGCAGCCGAAAAGAGGAGGGCATCGTCGGTCAGCACGGGGAGGTCGATGATAAGGGAGCACCGGTACGTTCGGAGAACGGCAAGAGACTCGCGGCTGTCCTCGTCGCTTCGGGCCTGCGAAATCTGAGCGGCTTCTCGTGCCCAGTGGAAGGGTCCTACTGGTGGTCCCGGCTTGAGCAGCGCGGCATGGGCACAGGCAAGCACCTCCTCGATTACATCTGCGCGTCGCCTGGCTTGGCATCTGGAGCAAAGTTCGGAGTATGCGAAGATGATCTTGATACGGACCACAAGGCAGTATGGGCCGAACTGACGTGGAGCGGCCAGCGCCGGCCAAAGCGGGCTGCGAAACCTTACAGGTCCTTTCGTGTTGATAAGCTTATTGGTGCTGGTGTCTCGGGTAATGATCACGCTGCGAAGCAAGCGCTGGATTATCTACGCGACAAGTTCGATGACGTATTCCAGCATTGCCTACAGAAGCTTGGAGTGCATCAGCTGCCTGAGCTTGACCTATCGGGTGGTGCCGACAGCCAACGGGTGGTAGATGACGTCACCGAGCGAGTGGCGCAGTCCTTCCGAATGGCGGCGCACGGGGTCCTTGGCTCCAGATGTACACGACCCCGTTTCACCAACAATTGGTTCGACGGGGAGCTAAAGGAGCTCATTCAACAGCGCCGGGAGGCCTACGCAGCATACAGGAGGGATGAATCGAATGCGGAAGCCCGTCTGAATTGGCTACGGCTCCGCAAGGAAATTCGGAAGGCAACTCGGGCCAAGAAGTCCGCCTCCTTCAAGCAAGTGCAGGAAGAAGCGGTCAAATGTCAACGCGAGCAATCCTCAAAGCGCTTTTGGCTACTCGCGAAGCGGCTTGGCGGGGCACGCAGAACGAAGGTCTCCGCGCCGGTGCAAAGGGAGGATGGCTCACTGGCGTGTACGCTGCCGGAAAAGGTCGCTCGGTGGGAGGAATTTCGGAAAAATTCGGTGAAGCCACGGGAAAATCCGGCAAGTGCGGCTGTTGTGGTGGAGTGCTGTGCAGAAGCAGGCTCGCTGGAGTGGGAGGAAGCCGAAGCTAAGCGGCAGTTCCACTGGAACGATCGCTTCAGAGATGAGGTGGCCCGGGCTACGAAGGAGCACGAAGTAGGTGAAGACACTTGCGAAGAGCTGGACAAGCCGTTCACGCAAGAGGAGGTCCTTGCAAGGCAACGTGCCCTGAATAACCACAAAGCTTGTGGCGAGGACAAAGTGAAGAACGAGATGCTCAAGTATGGCGGCGCCTACATCAATGGCTACTTAAAGCAGTACTTCAACTGGACTCGAGAAGCCGAGAGGACTCCAAAAGCTTGGGGCAAGGGAATCATCGTCAATATCCCCAAGGGTGGGGATCCTACGGATCCTGACAACTGGAGGGATATCTCGATTATTAGTTGCCTTGGTAAGCTGTATCTGTCCTTATTAGCTACTCGTCTAACGCTCTTCGTGGATGGCCCGGATAAGCTACGTCCAGATCAGGGAGGCTTCCGCCCGGGGCGTCGCACTACGGATCAGGTCTTTACCCTTTGGCAGAGGTTGAAGGGGCGTCAGCAGCAGAAGCGGGAGTTGTATGTCCTGTTCGTCGATCTACGCAAGGCTTTCCCGTCTGTTTGGAGAGATGGTCTATTTGAGAGGCTCTGGAAGCTGGGTGTAAGGGGCAAGTTCTGGCGCACGCTACGCAGGTGCTACGAGCAGACTTCGTCGCAAGTGCTAGTTGATGGAGCACTCACCCCCGAAGTACTGGAGGGTGTAGGCGTCCAACAGGGGTCCCCTCTCTCTCCCACACTCTTCAACGTCTTTATGGATGAGCTGTGTGATCGGCTGGCGAGTGCCCTCAAGATCACGGATGTGAAGCGGCTGAACGACATCAAGGCACTTCTATACGCGGACGACGTGGCCCTCATCGCTCACAGTCGCACCGAGCTCCAGAAGATGGTCAATGTTGTGGCCAAGTTCGCGGAAGATTACCGGCTGGAAGTCAACTTGAAGCCCGGCAAGACGGAAATCATGCCCATTTACACGTCGAGCAAGGCGAAACGACCAAGTATCAGGGAGCGAGGTGAGCCCGTGGTGTGGTTTCGCGGCCAGAAGCTTTGTGTCACCAGTCAGTACAAGTACCTGGGAGTGGTTATCACCGACGACCTGAAGTGGAAGGAGCAGGCCCTGCGGGCTACGCGTGTCACTGAAGTCGCCACCGCAGGTTGGTACTCTTTGTGGTGTGCAGGTGAGATACAAGCTAGGTATCGTCTCATGTGCTGGAATCAACTTGTGGGGGCCAAGCTGAAGTACGCCTTCGATGTCTGGCGTGCCCCCGTATCGCAGCTCACCAAGCTGGAGGCAGCAATGCTGCGCCCCATGAGGATGATTCTCGGCATCAGCCCTAAGACAAGCAAGTGGATTACACTCTTTCTGGCGCGCTCTTTGAGTGCGGAGCGTTTGCGGCGGGCGGCGCAACTGAAGTTCTATGGACGGCTGCGTGTTCTACCGGAGAAGCGATTTCCTGTCATCGCATCTCAAGTCAAATCCGACTGGACTGCGGAGGCCGAAGGCGCTATCAGGGACTCAATGGATCTACAACAAGGGCTTCAGGAGCTCCTAAATAGCTCAGAGAAGGACCTCGAGGGTTGGTGTTCGACTGTGGACAAGTGGGCCCTTCAGCAGGACGTCAAGATGGTGCAGCAACTGATGTGGGACAAGCGAGAGGCAGGCAGCGATCTTACTGATGGCCTGCGAGTCATCCTAAGACAAGTCTTTGGAACTAAGGAGTTCCCAAGATGGGTAGCCCTTGATGATGCGCATTATAATCTGCTTCGGAGAAGGTTGCTCAGCTGCAACAACCGCCTTCGGTTGTACCGCAGCAAGTTGGTCAGTGGCATGTCCCCTCGCTGCTTCTGTTGTCATGATGATGTCAATGAGTCCCTTGCGCACTTCTTATGGGTTTGCCCCATGCATGAGGGGAGACGTAAGCAGCTGTTGCTGAGTATGCAGAGGCTCGGTGGCATGGCTGTGGGGGGTGCTGAGGGGGATGGAGGGAGTGAGGAGGGTGGTGAGGTCGTAGGCGGTGAGGTTGTGGTGGAGGA
>WBZZ01004325.1:15000-17500 GCA_019918135.1 Paulinella micropora | reverse complement strand
CATACATACATACATACATACATACATACATGCATACATACATACATACATACATACATACATACATACATACATACATACGTACATACAGGCAAATGTTCACGGCGACTGTAGGCGTATGTATGTACATACATACATACATACATACATACATACATACATACACGGGTCGAGCAGTCACCATGTACAGCTACTACACCATTCTATCTATCTATCTATCTATCTATCTATCTATCTATCTATCTATCTATCTATCTATCTATCTATCTATCTATCTATCTATCTATCTATCTATCTATCTATCTATCTATCTATCTATCTATCTATCTAATCTATCTATCTATCTATCTATCTATCTATCTATCTATCTATCTATCTATCTATCTATCTATCTATCTATCTATCTATCTATCTATCTATCTATCTATCTATCTATCTATCTATCTATCTATCTATCTATCTATCTGGTGACTGCATTCCATCATAGCCGTCCAGTGTTGCATAGCCCGGGCTAGGTCCCTTCGGGGGTTTAGGCCTCATACAATGTCATCATTGTAGCTTGCGCAAGCTTACGGTGCTCAAAACACTTGGACTAACGGCTTCCTTTTCTTTCTCTTCTTCCTTATCCTCCCACTCTCCATTCCTAGATTGCCTTTTTCTTCAACGTCCTTCCTCCTCTTCTTTTTCCAGAACACAGTCTACCCGTGATTCCCATCCCGGACACATGCACAGTACACAAATTATTGTTTGATGTGAAACTGCGTTCCTTTGCAAGGACTACATTCCTTTGCGACATCTCATCTATCTATCTATCTATCTATCTATCTATCTATCTATCTATCTATCTATCTATCTATCTATCTATCTATCTATCTATCTATCTATCTATCTTATACAGGCAAATCTTTAGGGCCACTGAAGGCGCCGCCCACATTGTGGTCTTACATACATATATCCATACATACATACATACATACATACATACATACATACATATACAGACATACAGACATACAGACATGCATACATATACAGACATACAGACATACAGACATACATACATCATACATACAGACAGACAGACAGACATGCATGCATACATACATACATACAGACACACAGACATACATACATACATACATACATACATACATACATACATACATACACATACATACACATACATACATACATACATACATACATACATACACATACATACACATACATACACATACATACACATACATACATACAGACATACAGACATAATATACATACATACACATACATACATACATACATACATACATACATACATTCATACATACAGGTTGCATCGGCTTTTGTGCAATCTTTTCGCATTTGTGTCCCTGCTGCCTTCCCTGAGTATGCTAAGAACAAGGTTCCTTCATACATCCTTTAAGAAATAGTGAAAAAACTTCGGCCAGAACAAATTATCCCGTAATAACCGGTACATTTGTTATTCAAAGTTGTGAAGAATTTCGGCCAGCCGGTAATTACGGTATATTTGTTGTCCACAAATAAAAGTTTAGGCCAAAATTCCCCGTATTTACGGTTGGCCGAAAGGTGAGGTGGGCGAAATTTTTCACCCGACCTTACATCCATTACTTGAGAAGTTCCTATTTCTTAAGTACAACGAACAATGACTTCAAGCGCTTTGATCTCACTCAGTATTTACATCTACAACCTGTGTTATGGCTCATTAGAAAGCTTGATGATAGCTTTCAAATGAGCCCCTACACAAGCAGCAAAGAACCGGCTGAGAAGGAAACGTTTGAAGTAATTGCTCATTGTGGTTAAGTACAAGAAACTTCTTTTAATTCCACCCCCGAATGAAATTACACACCACCAACCGGATTTGTCAAACTAGTAAACAATCATGAACATGAGGATATAGATAACATAGATAGGTGGATAGATAAGTGGATAGGTCGATAGATAGATAGATAGATAGATAGTATAGATAGATAGATAGATAGATAGGTAGATAGATAGATAGATAGATAGATAGATAAATAGATAGATAGATAGATAGATAGATAGATAGATAGATAGATAGATAGATAGTTAGTTAGACTCAAGCTCGCATAGCTGCACCAAAGCAAGAGTGTAAATGCATACAGACGTACACACATACACACACACTTAATTTGACCCCCGACTTAATTTACACCAACAAGCACACACAGTAGCTGCAACCAAGATTTGTACATACTGGTAGGTACCCCGCTCACGAGAAAAACCTGACGTAAGGAAAAACCTGACGCCGCAGATAACGGCCTATTTCGCTGGGAATTTCGCCCAGTGTTTAAAATCCGCGTGAAATGAGCCGTGTTTTGCGGCGTCGGGTTTTTATTTGAAATTCCCAGCGAAATAGGCCCTTACCTGCGGCGTCAGGTTTTTATTTACCTCAGGCTCATAACAAGTGGGGTAGGTAGGTAGATAGGTGTCTCTGCGGAGTGGTCTAAGGGCAAGG
>WBZZ01004324.1:207500-221086 GCA_019918135.1 Paulinella micropora | reverse complement strand
TTTAGCGTCTATCCGTGGGTCGATGCGCTGTGTGGCATGACTCCATAGCGCATACTATTTGCAGAAAGAAATCAGAAGGTGTATGACGAAAATGCTATTTCCGTCATAAAATCGGGAGGGGGTACTGTAGGCATCACCCCCCGGATAGCCGGTAAAAAGTACCTTTTCCTGGTGACAGGTGCACCAGCTTGTTTTTCAGTATTATTTGTCCGGATTGGACCTGATGCCATTTTATTCCGGTCTGTTGCCGTTTTCCTTTTTGGCTTCACTGAGCTAATACAACGAGACATCATTCTCATTCTTGAGGACTGTGTTTGGTTGTATTACCGACTTTTTACGAGCTATCGTTGGGGGCATTACAGGTCAAATAGTGTAGGAAACTTGAGACATAATAATAATGAGATAAATAAATATGCAATAATTTTGAAAAATATACCTTTCTTTTGAAATAAGTAAACATAAAAAACAAAACCTGTGCATATTTTAATATCTCTAGCCTATAAACTAGCTACATACAGACGGAGAGAGCAAGACAACAAATGAAACCTCTTCCAAGAAGGGAGCAAAACCAGCTAGTAAACCTAAAAAACAAGCATCTATGAGGAAGTTGAAAGGAAAACAACATGCCTTTTGAAGCACTCAAGGCAACTCCAAGAACGAAAACCTAGAGCCAGCTTCAAAACATTTTAACACACAAATGTACATACATAACATACATAAAGATTGCATGAATTTCGTAAAACATGTAATTTTATGTGTAATTGTACATATTATTCCTTCCAAAAACTGTGTCACTAAAAAGTGGATGCCGGGCGGCACCGGAGGATGCCGGCCGGCATCCGCCGGCACATAGACACTTATTTTCGACGCATCGCCAGTCGTCATGCAACACAATCCTTTTAGATACTCCAACCCACACCCTCTCCTTTCTTTTTTCAAAACACATGAATCAGCACCTCTCCCAATAAAATTTCTCATCCCGCGCAGCAACTTGCGACAAACCACTGCTTTATTAGTTCCCATATCTATGTCTCATTTCCTCTCAGATCCGCCCGTCCCGTGTCACACAAGTAATAAAGTTACACTCCAAAATTTTATTGCTTGGCTAAAGGGTGGGTGGGTGGGAATAAAAAGTTCCAAAAAACAAGAATCTCTCTTCTTGTGTTCGAGGAACTTGCGAAAGTGACGAGAACACTAGGCACATAAAGTCACATATTTTATTATTTGCGCGACATTTCTAATTGTTCTTGTAGCATCCTTTAGTTCTGATGGCTTCAAATTGCTAAAAATTTGCTAATTGCAGAAATTCCTAATTCAATTTTAGGCCTGATGGGCCAAATTGGACCAAAACTGGCAATATATATGGCAATCATCCATAGTCAGTCCTACCGTAACAAACATGTTTGTAGATATAGAAACACAGAGTCAGATTTCCATCTGCCATGTCTTTTCAACAGCCTCATTTCTATACCCGCCCTTGCAGCAGCAGTGCAGCCCCCCTTCCGCAAGGAATGAGTGCCGTACGGCGTGGGGTCCACCCCGATCCTCTGTAGCCACGCGTTCATAGTGTGGTTGACAGAGTTAGGTGATAGATGGCTGGGTCCCACGCGCGACTGTGTCGGCAGCGCCGGAAATAAAGGCGCTTGTGGGTCATGCTTGTACATATGGTTTTCGAACCATAACGTCATCCATACAATTGCACACAAAGGTGACTTCCTATCGCTGCTTATCACAATAGTATCACCTAACCTATACTGGTCAGTCTTACTCTTCTCGACATAAATAAACAATACCCAATTCCCTTCATACTCCTTCACCCACACATCTTGAACGCATAACGCCACTGCCTCCTCACGGCGTAGGAAGCCAAGGAACATAATAATGATCATAGTCCTATCCCTCAAATCACACCAGCTGGTAGGATCCATCACGGTAATAAAGCGAAGCAACATGAAAGTAGAAATAGGAATTTTGCCTACTGGTGGCCGAGCCAACCTAAGCACATACTTCCTAACCTCATGCACCAGCTTGGTGTGAATTGGGTTGGTAACAGAATCAGTCATCGCATATTGACTAGAGATGGCCGACAACTTGTAGTTAATGGTGTTCTGAGCATAACGCATGTGCGAGAGTAGGTAGATGCAGTATGCCGCAACCTGTTCAGGTCTCGCGGGGAACGCAGGTAGGCCCATAGTTGCATTCCACTTTTCCCAATCACGTATTGCATATGCGTATCCCCTCGCTGTGTTACGCGGCTTCGCCGCTTGTACAAAGGCTCGACAGAAGACTTCAAGTCTTTCCAATAACTTCTCTTCACCGCCACGGTTGTCCACCATATCTCCTTACACCCCCGCCCTTCTGCGATATACCTACACACGTCAGAACATCCTTGTAATAAGTTGATTAATATTACTTATCAACAGTCACAAATAAACATCAAAATATATCGCGAACCATCCATTGCTACCTAGCCCATTTCTGAAGTCGAATAGAGCAGCTGTCATAGACCACGTAGGACGCTTCACGTACATAGGATGTCTACTCCAGGTAGGTTGCAAGGTGTACTCAGCTGGTGGTAGATCAATCACTTTTCTTCCATAGTCCACCACATACACCCACCACGTGCGCGCCGGCCACACAGGTAGAACTAACACAGCCGCCGCACGCGCATTCATTAAATATTCAATCGCACTTGCAATCCTGTTGAAGTCAGGGACATACACCAGTCCACCATCCCTTACATAGTCAGGTGCGTTAGCCATCACCTCCCTTCTCATGTAGAGATCTTTCATAGACAGCGCCTTCGACGCGCCCGTCAGCTTCACTGTTCAGATCCCTTGGGATCCAATTCCAGACTGCCTTGATATCATATGCATTCAAAAAAGTCCATATCTGGTTGATAATGTCATTGTGAACCGGAATTGGTCCGCCGCCGTTGATTAAGTTCCTCACGGCAGGCAGTGAGTCTAAGTCAAATCTTACACACTTACGTCCCAACTTCTCACCAAACTCACTTAGCAATGAAACGACACCATGTAGCTCTCGTAATGTTGATGATGTGCCCACTAGGTGGCCCGGTAGCGAGATGGTAAGTTTGTCACTCCCATACACGACACCGGTAGCTAGCTCACCTGTGTCTACCCGCACAAACATATCTTCCGCATAGTTAACTATCGGTCGCTTAAATCTCGACTGATCACTCAAACACAGGCTCCGCCCACTTGAAATTCAACCTCAGCTTTCGCGCCCGCATCAATTATTACATACTCAGCAGCACGCACCCGCGCTGTATTCACTGATGATACAGCTATATAAAGAGCGGGTTCAAGCCTGTGCCGGCTCCAATGCGATTGATAGCGAGACTATTCTACCTACCTCCCTCTCTCAGCTAGCTCCTCTAGCTTAGTAAAGCCTACTTCCTTCACTGCGGCGGCCTAGCGTTGAATTCTGCCCACATATTTTATTAAATAATATTAATATCTGAAAGTTTGATTTGAACTGTCGGACACTTGAACTTCAAGTACTACGATATGAACGGTTAATTTACCACTAACGGTAATATGTTCAACTTAAGTTTATGAGTTTATATGCGGACCTCATTCCTACTTAGGGGGCTCGGACGCGCGGCTTAGCTGAGCTGAGCCTCCAAATGTTTGACTACTGTACTAAACCGGAGTCAAATCTAAGTTGAGTAGATCGTCTGCAAGTTAAACTTTAATGAACGCGCCAAGGCAAAGAGCGGGAACGTATTAAGCCGGGCACACGTAATGGCTCTAACGACACGCATTACATATGCCGGCCCGTACTGTCCACCGAATTAATATATTGTATTAATATGATCTAACACTCCCCCTGGAGCAAGGTTAATTACTAAATTAACTGCAGGTCCTACTAACTATCCTGTGAAAATGATAAAAACACAGACTCGAAACATATTCACTCTTACCCTCACTCTCTCCAAGAGATAATGTCGACGGTGGCTACCCAACTTGCTGTGGCAAGTGTATATCAGTTAGACTACACACAGGGCAGCGCCCTCCAGTCAAGTCAGGCCTGATCGACGAGAAGAAGATTATGGCCTACCCACACCTTATCCTATGTTGTGAGTGGTATTAAGGTGAATATGTAATACAGGCATAGCATAAACAAGTTACATATATGACATCATTATATATGGTATACAAGGTGATCCGAATATACTGATAATATATGATGTAAACCTGATTGTACTAGCTAATCTACCATGAGATGAGACCTATCTGAACTATTAATTATTCTACTACTCGGTGATAGGGGTTATAAAAATTGTCAGCGCTTCCCGCAGGGGGGTATCAAAAGGCGACAAAAGTAATATGATGTATGAGGCAAATACAAATATCTGCGATTATTGGCTGGTCTGATGGCCCAGAGTTACGCTGGCTGCCGAGGCATTTCAAGACATACAAAATTGTAGTCTGATAAATCGCCCTTCGACCAACAGCTGAGACCACCAACTTAGCCTCTTAGATGTTTGTATGTATATAAATGTAATAATATAGAGCAATCACGCAAGTGAGGGCCGCAAACGCGCGCGAGGATATCGTGAGTTTGGGGTGAGCATAATGGGCGATAGAACGCCAAGGTCCGAACTACGCTCTCATCCTTCGCCTTGCAGTGGTCCAATCGAACTACCTATAAAAGTAATATGGGTGCAAGTATTCAGAAATGAGGGTCCTCTGGTTGGCGCTGATCCAACCTTTGTCCCCTAGCTTCCAGTCAACCTGCCCCCTAACAATGGGTAGGTGCGTATGCGGAAAATTAATGACTATATACCGAGGTTATACCGGGTTCAGAAAAGTAAATCTTATTGGTAGATTCAATACGTAAATTGATCGGGTTTCATCCCAATACGAGCACGACCCGCTCTGTCTAGCAAGACGGAAATTTGTTTAGACAAATACATAAATTTCTCAACCGTGAAATGTATTTTGGTAAATATGTCCGCAATATTTTCCTCGGTTGGTACTCTGAATAACTTGACTATGCCGTCCTTCACGAGTTTTGCAAGAAGGTGGTACCTTACCTCAATGTGCTTGGTACGGGCCTCCCCTAACCCTCTCTTGGATAATAATACCGTCCCTTCATTGTCTTCGAAGAGGGGGGTAGGGCCCTTGAGGTTGATTCCAATATCCCTGAGAGATTGTAATAACGCGAGAAGTTCCCTTACCGCTTCGTTCGCTGATACCGTTTCCGATTCTAACGTGGATTGAGCGATTATGGATTGCAGTTTTGAGAACCAAGCTAGCGGTGTCCCGTTGAATAAATAAACATATCCAGACCGAGATTTTCGCGAAACTTTATCCCCCGCAAAATCGGAGTCTACAAACCCTACCAACGGATTTTCCGAGATTATCCTATCGACATTGGTAATGATCGGTACACTGAAAGCTTCCATCCCGGGAATTCCTGGCCGCGGCACATGATCCATGGTTAGGTTTCCAGTCTTTGGGGGTTTTTGGGGGGGAGAAACAAGATTCTAATAGTTTCCTAAGATTCTTGTCTCCCTTCCGGAAAAACAACGCCCTTGGTGTCAACAACCACAAGAACATGCGATGCGCCATAGCAAAAGAAGTGTCGGGGTTAGGGACTTGAGATTTGGCAGCAATACTCAACGGGCAGATGAGGAGGGGCCTCGTATGTACGGCTAAGAAGATGAGGATACCGATTAGGCATCTTAGGTCGTACTTCAATAGCCGGTGGTCCTTCTTAAGAGGTGCCGGGTTTTCAGATGTGAAGGGGGTCTTAGCGGGTACTTCATTCATATACCCTAATTCGTTCAAAATGAGAAGTTCGTATTTACATTGATGCAACGCAATCCCTTTCTCAGTTTGAACAATTTGGATATTCTTGCACTCAGTAGCTTTACCCAGATCTTTACATCTGAGTCCCTTTTTCTCAAAGTGAGCGACCATCTTGAGGTGTTCAGATTTAGACGCCGCGTGGCACCCGTCATCGACATGGAAGGATAAGAGTTGAGTGGTTTTGGGGCTACTCCCATGTCTGATGAAGGAAGCTCTATCAAGCGTAAAAGTTCTGAACTCAAGTTCCCCCGTGATTTCCCCGTACAACATATCGTACCACAACCGACCAGATTCCGGGTGGCCGTATAAGGCTTTCTTCGCAAGCCAAACGTAATCCTCCAATCGGAATTCAGGTGGTGGTCTTACGTAAATGTTGTACGGGATTTTAGCATGGAGATAAGCAGTGGTAAAATCGATCAACCAGAGGTCGATTCCGAAACACGCAGCGTAAGCTATCATGAGTAAAATTGTCCGATGTTGAGCGGTGGGGGAGTAGGTCTTTCTAGGGTCATACTGAGCGTACGCCTTCAAAAGGTCCCCCCTCAACGTAATTCGGGCTTTATGAAACTCATCTAGCGTACCCTGTTGTTTGACGGTGTCGATCCATTTTACCGGAATGATTGGTGTCCCGGACATTCTAGCTTCCTCTTCCTTGCGCCAAACAAAAGCTTTAAGTTCTTTCAGCTGCTCAAACTCTTTCTGTCGAGCTTGCTTCCGATCTTTTGGTTTTTGTATCACAGGAAATTCCGGAAATTTCTCACTGACAAGACAATAATCTGCACGCTCTTCTCGGGCGCATACCGTGACATGTGCTCTTCTAGTCCTTTCCGAGATAATGTTTTCCCCAGAGATTTCGCCTTGTTCATGCGATCGCCAGTTAGAGCTGTGTTCAGCTCTCTGCTCCGCCACCCTTTCTCTCTCCCCCTCGACAAATGCAAATTCTGACGTAGTATCGAAGTGTAGACCGCCCGCATTGGGCGCGGCAGCTTCACTTTGATCCTCGTCGTCATTTGAGTTAGTCGATAGGGGTGGTGGTTTTACCGGAATGTTAGCAACAGCATACTTGAGAATTTCCGTATCAATCACCTTATCGGTGACCCCGTCGTCAAAGAGGACCGCATGCGCCGGGAAGCGTCTGATCTTACGGGTAACTGGGGCAGCGGGTGCGGTAACCGTGCCTTTGCGAACCGCAGTTTGCCAGTTATTCCCGTAAGTTTGTTTCGCCCATCCTTCTCCCCACGCCTTAGCAGGAATTTCCATATATGTCCCGGACAAATCGCGTCTCTCTTTGGATTTCTCGTGACTTTCGCCTCCCCCTGATCCCCACTGGACTTATGGCCCAAATCTTTTGGGGTCGGAGGCACTAATGGTGGTGGGTCAGGTCTATCCTCTCTGACTTCCACTACCTTATTGTCTCCGTTCCCTGTATTGGGGTCATCGGGGGGCGCCTTGTGTGGGGGCGATTCGGACGATAGAACCCCGGCTGGGGAAGCATCTCCCCCAGTCGTGAATACCTCTACCGATATCCCCCCCGAAGCATTACCTTGACTTTCCGGGTGTTGAGAGGTTCGTTGGGATTCCGGGGGGGGGCAAATGCAACTTTACCGAAAACATCTCTTCAGAGGCATTCGCATCTGCTAGAGATTTGGATGCTTCCCTCCTTCCCAATTTCCAAACATCAAATACGACATCACGAACATGACCGTGTATTTTCCTTGCAATTGGATCATATACCCGATAGTATCCTGTATTCCGTTCATACCCGAGAAATACTACTCTCTTTCCCCTCTCACCCTTCCCCCTCTTAGCATCCACTTTCATAAAAGCCATGCATCCGATAGGTTTTAGGTGATGCAGCATGGGTTTTCGTTTGTGGATGACTTCATAGGGTGATTTCCCTTTGAAGGGTCCATGAGCGATCGGCAAGAGATTACCAAAATACGTCGCTGCTTTCTCGGCTTCCACCCACATGGAAGGTGGAAGCTCGGCATCACTAAGGATAGCCCTAGCGGGCCCACCATTGGTTTGATGGGACCGCTCTACCTTAGCTACAACCTGTTTCTCCCCTGTTGGGGCCTCGAGAAAGATGGGTTGATTTACGTCAACCCACTCTTTGAACTCTGTGTACATGCCGTACTCTTGGTCACAGGTAAGGAACTTAACTTTCTTCCCGGTGTGTCTCTCAAAGAAGGCAATAGCTTTGAGAAAACAAGGAAAAAATTCGTTCTTGTGACGCAAGTAGTAGTCAAGTTCAAAGTTGGACGCTAAACACTTGACAGTAAATTTATACCGCTTACCGTCCCATGATGTCGTATTCCACCAACCCTGAGTATCCATTGAGATGTGGATCCCGGGTCGGTGTTCTACGACATGATGGTTCTTTTTGAAGTGTGGTGTCTTTTTGATTTTATTGCGCAAACACCACTCACACTTCATTATTCGTTCTCTCCACTCTTTTCCCACTACTTTTACTCCCATATACTTAGCCATCCTCTCCATGGCCTTTACCCCTCTGTGTTTACACATGCGGTGAAATACGGTGGCGTGTATGTTTTCATTATAGTGGGGACGGACAACAGGACACAACACCATGTCATCCTTCTGTTCTGCTCTCTCACCTCTCTCTGTGTCTACCTCAGTAGAATAAGGTACGTAAGTATGAGACACATCACATTGCCAACCACATATACAAGGAGACAAACAACAGTATATGTCATGGTAAGCAGGTAGGTTGGATCTTTGAGAAAGGTGAGAGGGCAGTTGTCAAGCTTGTACCCCCGAGTCAGATGAATCATCGGGCTCGGGAGCCTCACTTGTTTCAGGAGGTGAGTTAGGTTGATTGGTTGTTCCCGTGTCAAGAGGGGACTGTGCGGTGGGTTCATACCATTCATTGGGGTCGAGTGGTTTAGCCCCTGGGCGTCAAAGACTGTGAGGTTGTTAGGTAGAGCTCTCCCCCTGGCTACTATCTGTTTCTCCTCAATTTGAATGGGTTTCTTTAGGACGATGACCTGATTGTTCTGATGTACTACCGCAAAGCCTTTTCGCACCCACGCCGAGGTTGCGACTAAGCCATACTTTAAATGTGGGTTATAGGTGGTATGAGAATCGAAAACACAGACTTCATCCCCGTTAGAACCTGAAAGGTTCATTTGAACCTTGCCCTTGTACTCTGTCCTAATGCTCCCTTTGGCGATCCTAAACTTCTGTGGGGCTTTCACAAGTTTGATGAATGTGGTTTTGTCGGGAGATTGTGTTTCGCTCGCACCGCTATCATCTACCCACACAATACTATTTGCTTTAGTATCGCTGTCTGTTTCATTCCCCATCAGCATAATAGCACATTCATTGTGTGGGTTGTCTTGTGTTGCGGTGTATGTGCTTTGAGTGTTGGTGATTGTGTCGGTCTGAGAACTATCTGGTGATTCATCCTCCTCCGGTGGAGTTTTACCTCCCAACACAGCTTCAAGCTCCTCTATCTCTTCTAACATGTAAGGAAAGGAAGAGACAATACCCCGAGCAAATGGGTTGTCATGTTTGGTGGCCATTGTTATTATACAGTCGTGTATCGCGTAATACACTTCTGTATAAAACTCATCGGACTCCCCAGTCTTGGAAACGATCTGTCCATCCTTCACTGTCCTATTCTTAAACCCTTGGGTGAGAGCATTGAAGAGTCGTTGCAACTCATCAATGGGGGGAAGTCCCCCACTGCCCAACACCTGTTTGCCCTCTACCGTCCCTACTTTCCCCTGTTCAGAGGTTGTAGTAACGGTTGGTTGGTTATTTGGGGTTTCTCCCGGCTCTCTTACAAGTGGAACATGAAATGTGGGCTGTGCATGAGGTGTAGACAACACAGATAGGAGAGGCACAGATTGTTCTACCCCTTCGCCTAGTCTTTCTACTCCCCCTACTCTTATTCCCCTCCTACCTATGTTCTGTGTAGTAGTGGTAGGTGTAGTAGTAGTAGTAGAGGTCGAAACAGAGGTAGATGATGAATGAGTTGCTGTGTGCTGTCTCCACAGGGAGGTTTTAATGAATAAAGTAGCATGGTCCATACTTAGAGCATCGTACGGGGGTAGAAGACCTAAGTTCAATTTCTCCCTATACTTTGCTAATATTTCCCCTCTCTTTCTCTCTTGGTCAACATGCTTGCCGCAGAAATCATGATCTACTAACCTAGCAGCACACGCCCCCCCCCTTTTGCTCCTTTTCTTGCTGCCCCAAACTCCACGAGCACCGAACACCAGTGTCCGACACCGTAGCCTCACACTGCTTACTATTTGGAACATGGCAACTATCCTGTCGTACTGGTTTGCAGTGGAGATTGAGGGGTGGGCCACCTACCTGACGTAGGTGTATGGGATGGAGCCCTTTCACGAGTATTTTTACGTAGCCTGCCCTGGTACGTCTGAGTGCCCATTTCTCTTCCAGAGGGATAATCTGGTTAAGAGGAGTAGGGTCGCCAGCCATATCAAGAGAGGTCAAAAAATTATTCTCGTGAAGGGGTGGGATAGTGGGGCGAGTGTATGTGGAGGCGTTTTGAATAGGTGATGTATGTTTGTCTTCATCTCTCCCTCGCACACCACCCTCTCGCACACCCTCACCTCTGTCTACTGGGCCTGTTGGCACAAATGCGCGTGGCAAAAGCGGTGTGTGGGGTGTAGGTGAGGGGAGGTTCTTGTGTGTTTCGTTGCCTCCCTCTTCTCCCTCTCCTTCTTTTCTCATCATCATGATAGCCATATGATGAATGTATCCCACCTCTCCCTCGTCTTCTGACTCTGAGTCTGACCCAGAAGAAGGCTCAAACTTATCTTGTAAGCTTGGGTCTTCTTCTTCGTCACTCTCAGAAGAGGAAGAAGAGGAAGGGGAAGGGGATTCAACATTCAAGCTTATCATCTTCTTCTTTTTAATGAAATCAGATGCTTTCAGCTTTCTTCTTTCCTTGCTGCTCTCCTTCTCCTTCTTCTTCTTCTTCTTCTTCTTTTTCTTCTTCTTCTTCTTCTTCTTCTTCTTCTTCTTCTTCTTCTTCTTCTTCTTCTTCTTCTTCTTCTTCCTTGTCTCCTCTCTCTTATCCTGTCTGTCTGCCTTCTCAGACTGTCTGTCCTTATCCTTCTCTCTTACACTTTCTTTGTCAGACACTCTCGCTCGTCTTCTAATAGGACATTTCAATGGACCATGTCCATCTTTAGGACAGTCAGTTAGTTGACATTTGACAAGACAAAAGGCAATCCTGTGGTCGGGGGAGAGACAGTTCCAACACACGCCTTCCTCTCCCCCTTCCTGAATACTAGCTCCTGTCTGAGGTAGTTTGAGGTTCCTTCTGCTCTTAGTTGCCCCTACCAAGTTGATAGTGATAGGGTCAGACTTTGAGCTTCCGGAACCGTATAGCTTACGTAACTTGCCCTGAGAGACATGACCTTGAGCTAGTTGTTCTATAACTTTTAGGAATTCTTCCAGGTTAGGTCTCTGATCAGGTAAAAAAGCTTGCCAAGTGTTCTGATGGTACCTTTTGAAAGGTTGCATGTGTTTAAGTTTCCTCATTATCATATCTGTCTTCATGATCTCAGGAATCTTACCCATCAGCTTTTCTTGCTTCTTCAACAGGGTAGTGTAGTTAGCTAACCACGCACTTACCTCACTGGGTTCCTTTGGGTATGAATGATAGACTGCTTCTTGGTCATCTTCAAACTTTATGAGGTCAAGGCACCCATAATGTTTCTTGAGGGCCAAGAAGCAGGCTACCCCATCGGTTCCCCCTTGTCTCATAATTGCCATCACTTTTCTGTCATGAGCGCAAGATTGAAGTAAGAAAGCATATGAAGCCTATTCAATCTTGCTTTCTTTTCTTTTTTCTCTTGCTCGTAATACTGCTCGCTGAATCTAATGCAAATAGCGGTTGGGGATTGTTCCTCCCACCTGCCTTTGGCATCTCAGATTTTTGATCAGTCGGAATGATGGTTAGCGGTTCAGCAGATGCATCTCTCTCCTCTTTCTTAACCTTAGCTGCTGCTTCTTCTTGTTCTCCTATTCCTTCTTCTTCCTCTCCTTTAGGTGATTTAAAGGGTGCTTTGATAGGAGAATCAGGAGGGATGTAGATAGATAGTGGTTTGGCTAAGGCATGAGTTTGGAAACCTGGTATTAATGATAGGATTTCTGGGTGCGTGACACCTATTATAGATATAAAGGTGTATTCCCACAGCTCCCATTCTTTCCCATGATCATACTTAGGCGTTTCCAGCCTCATTTTGACTAAGTCAGAGTTATTAGATGCCATATTAGCGTTTCAAAGGGCGGAAGGTAGGAGAAACCTCGACTACCAAATTTGCTTTTACTATTTCTAGTGAAGCTAGATTAGGAAGTATTTGTTCTTAGTGAACAGTTCGATTAAAATTAGGTGGCAGCCTTCCGCACGTTCCACCCCAGGTGCTTGTTGGCAGCCTTCCGCACGTTCCAACAGCTCACCTGATTTGGTGACAGCCTTCCGCACGTCACCAGTTCGTTTTTTTTTTTTTTTTCCTGTGGTAGCCTTCCACACACCACGAAAAACGCTGAAAAATAAAATAAGTGAATAAAGTTTATCAGGCTTTACTATCACGCTTCAAGGCTTCATAACCTGTTAAAATACTGTACTAAACCGGACTCGAATCTAAGTTGAGTAGATCGTCTGCAAGTTAAACTTTAATGAACGCGCCAAGGCAAAGAGCGGGAACGTATTAAGCCGGGCACACGTAATGGCTCTAACGACACGCATTACATATGCCGGCCCGTACTGTCCACCGAATTAATATATTGTATTAATATGATCTAACACCGAAGTGGGAGAGTAATTCAACTAGCCGGAGGCTGAGTCCGATCATGATAGCGGCCCTTAATATTAATCAACTACTACTATGATGAAGTTACTCACTGCGGCTAGCCGCCAGTCATAATGGCGGACTCGTGACATCAAGTTTCTGCCCGCACAGGTACTCAGTGCCGGGCTACCTTTTCAAGTTAGGTATTACTACTACACCTCAGCATTTCAGTTATTATTATACTAGGCTTGAATATATTATTACCACTCCGTAGCCCAGGCTCCGTACAATCAAGGTGACTGTGACGTTGCTGATTTTGATCTTGGTGGCGGGATCGTCGAGTCTGTTGCCATGATTGAATAGTAAATATTTAAGTGTGACTCAGCAGTGACTCGAACTGGGGGACTTGACTTACTGGGGGACGCCCTAGTTCGATCATCGGGGCCCGAGCCACGACAACCGGTTCTAATTCCCGAGCTGCCTTTGCCACCGCATTTTTCCTATGCTCTTTCTAATTTTTTTTTTCAATAATTGTATTAATTTTAATATTTTTTACAGTTCATAAAAAATTTATTAATACAATACTACTGAGTGTGACCTCTTTTGTCAAGTTTGTATATATTAGTATATATCTTTGATACTGTACCAGTTTCATTTTTCTCTTACACTTCCCACTTAATCCTACTAGTGGCAAGTATTCTATAAAAACAGTGTTTGCGTAAATAGATATATATTAATAGGATAAATTGAACACGTCACTAAACGCCACAACCCCAGACAGCCAAAACTTTGAATTCACCGTTACACTTAGAGTGATATAGGTATTATAAAATAGGTAATTGTCCTTGGGGTGGGCCGGTATAACTAGATACCTTATTATTAATAAATCCTTCAATGCTTGGGAGGAAGTTTCTGTTGGAGAATTTCTTCGGAGCCATGCACTTTGTTTGCT
>WBZZ01004324.1:182500-187500 GCA_019918135.1 Paulinella micropora | reverse complement strand
ACAAAGAATCAGCCTCCAAACCCCTCCGGACAACTCTTAGAGCCTTGGAGCATTCTCAGCCATTCATTTGGCACTACTTTGCCAAAATCTTTGTAAATCTCTTTTTCAAAGTTGAATTGCAGGAAGTTCCAGCCATGGCTTAGGTGACCGACCATGGCTTCGGTGACCATAGTTCGGTGAGGACGTAGAATGGCCGGGCTGCGTTCCTGGGGGGAGGGCCCCCGGACCCTCCCTTCCCGTCGACATGGTACTTTAAATTGCCGGAGGTACCAGCAAGTACTGCGAAAAAAAAAATTCGGCTTTCAGGACACTCCCTACAGGAAATTCCAACAACAACAACAAAAAAAAAAAAAAAAAAAAAAAAAAAAAAAAAAAACTATACCAGCATCAACATCGAGTCTGGGGCTAGCCAACCTGCGAATATCAGGTCCTAACTCCTCCTGGTTCCCACAAACCATTAATTCCGACAGGGGGTGCAGAAATGAGAGAAAAAAACAAGGAATTTTGGCATTCAGGACCCTCGCCTAACACAAATATTTGCGTGAATTCCGAACAAACTATACCGCATCAACATCGAGTCTGGGGCTAGCCACCCTGCAAATACGAGCTCCCAACTCCTCTTGGATTTCACAAACCCTGATTTATTCCGACAGGGGGTGCATAAATTGGGCTAAAAAAACAAGGAATTTCTGTATTCAGGACTCTCCCGTAATGCAAACATTTGCGTGAATTCCCCAAAAAAATTATACCAGCATCAACATCGAGTCTGGAGCTAGCGACCCTGCAAATATGAGCTCCCAACTCCTCCTGGTTCCCACAAGTGCCGATTTGCTGGGTGTGTGGATGTGGGGGTGGGGGGGGGGGGGCTGGGGTGGGGAGGGGTACACAATTTCCAATATCCCCCTCCACCCAAATCCCCCACTCCAAACACCTTTCAGTGATAACAGAATTCGAACACAAAGAACGGCACGAAAATAGAGTGGGGAACACCGAAAGAAAAGGAGAAGAAAGAAGAACAAGAAGAAGGAGGAGGAGAAAAAAGAGGAGAAGGAGAAGGGGAAGAAGGAGAAGGAGAAGGAGAAGGAGAAGAAGGAGCAAGGAGCAGAAGGAGAAGAAGTAAAAGAAGAAGAAGACGAAGAAGAAGAAGAAGAAGAAGAAGAAGAAGAAGAAGAAGAAGAAGAAGAAGAAAGAAGAAGAAAGAAGAAGAAAGAAGAAGAAAGAAAGACATTTCGTTAAGTGTACACAATAGTTTCACATACCATCGCCACCCACACTTGTGCCACATAGCGGACACATCCTTTGCCGGTTTTCCGGGCCGCCGGCTACGTTGCTATCGCAAATATTTTCTTTGTCCCCATCCGGGCTGTTGGGCTGGATTGTGCTGGGTAGATTGTGCTCGTCCGGAGTGGTTTCTTTTGCCTTTTTGCCCTCCGCAGGGGCCGGAAGGTCCAGACACGTGTCACAAAAGGTGTGGAGGCAGCTCAAGGCATACTAGATCAGAGAGAGAGAGAGAGAGAGAGAGAGAGAGAGAGAGAGAGATAAAGAGAGAGAGAAATTGAGCAAAATTTGGAATCTTGGCTTTGCTCAATTTCTCTCTCCTTCTGTGTCTGTCTGTCTGTCTGTCTGTCTCTCTCTCTCACACACACACACACACATACACACACACCCACATACACACACACACTCTCTCTCTCCTTCTCACTCATTCACTCTCTCTCTCTCTCTCTCTCTCTCTCTCTCTCTCTCTCTCTCTCTAACACACACACACACACACATGCATATCCTCCTCCTCCTCCTCCTCCTCCTCTTTGTGCTACCTCAGCTTGGACTATCTGACACACGTCGCATCGAGAATCAACTATCGTCCAGACACAACCAGGACATCTCATTAATAATAATAATAATAATAATAATAATAATAATAATAATAATAATAATAATAATAATATAATAATAATAATAATAGTGCCTCTCTGTCAATGGCTGATGCATTTCTGCACATGCGCCTCCATCGTCTCACCCGTGAGGGGAGTACGAAGAATTGACGATAAGCTCTAATGACACCCCCGCAAGGGCAGTTCCAACACTTCCAGACGGGCCGGTATGTTCAATGAAAATACTGGTCCAGAAATAGACCGGTATGTTCAATGAAAATACTGGTGGCACCGACGGGAATCGAACTGGCGACAGGGCCCAGATGGTAGAACTTGACCACTGGGCTATCACGGTGTCCACAATAATAATAATAATAATAATAATAATAATAGTGTATCTCCTGCCAATTGCTGAGCCAAAAGGCCATGTGCATCCAGTCCTCCATTCCATAAGGAAAGTCTCCACACCAATCGGTGGAATAAAGGAAGTGACGGCATAGAACATTACTCTAGGAGCTTTATACCAATCAGCCCATGGAAAGGACCGATGGCCTATGTACTCCCTAATAATAATAATAATAATAATAATAATAATAATAATAATAATAATAATAGTGCTTCTCTGTCAATGGCTGATGCATTTCTGCACATGCGCCTCCATCGTCTCACCCGTGAGGGGAGTACGAAGAATTGACGATAAGCTCTAATGACACCCCCGCAAGGGCAGTTCCAACACTTCCAGACGGGCCGGTATGTTCAATGAAAATACTGGTCCAGAAATAGACCGGTATGTTCAATGAAAATACTGGTGGCACCGACGGGAATCGAACTGGCGACAGGGCCCAGATGGTAGAACTTGACCACTGGGCTATCACGGTGTCCAAAATAATAATAATAATAATAATAATAATAATAATAATAATAATAATAATAATAGTGCTTCTCAGTCAATGGCGAATGCATTTCTGCACATGTGCCTCTATCGTCTCACCCGTGAGGGGAGTACGAAGATTTGACGATAGGCTCTACTGACACCCCCGCAAGGCAGCTCCAAGCCTTCCAGACAGACCAATACTTTCAAAGAAAATATCCTTTGAAAATACTGGCACCGACGGGAATCGAACTGGCGACAGGTCCCAGATGGTAGACCTCAACCACTGGGCTATCGCGGTGCCACAATAATAATAATAATAATGATAATAATAATAATAATAATAATAATAATAATAATAATAATAATAATAATAATAGTAATAATAAATAAACAAATAAATAAATAATAGTGCTTCTCTGTCAAAGGCTGATGCATTTCTGCACATGTGCCTCCATCGTCTCACCCGTGAGGGGAGTACGAAGAATTGACGATAGGCTGTAATGACACCCCCGCAAGGGCAGTTCCGACACTTCCAGACGGACCGGTATGTTCAATGAAAATACTGGTCCAGACGGACCGGTATGTTCAATGAAAATACTGGTGGCACCGACGGGAATCGAACTGGCGACAGGGCCCAGATGGTAGAACTTGACCACTGGGCTATCACGGTGTCAATAAATAAATAATAATAATAATAATAATAATAATAATAATAATAATAATAATAATAATAGTAATAAATAGTAATAGTAATAGTAATAATAATATTTACTATATCTGAGGCGTACTGATGCAGCTAATGGCATATCCTCAACGGACATAAGCCTCCAATACCCTTGTTCGAGGTCCTCCACCCTCTCTGTCAATGGCTGATGCAAATCTGCACATGCGCCTCCATCGTCTCACCCGTGAGGGGAGTACGAAGAATTGACGATAGGCTCTAATGACACCCCCGCACGGGCAGTTCCAACACTTCCAGACGGACCGGTATGTTCATTGAAGATACTGGTGGCACCGACGGGAATCGAACTGGCGACAGGGCCCAGATGGTAGAACTTGACCACTGGGCTATCACGGTGTCCAATAATAATAATAATAATAATAATAATAATAATAATAATAATAATAATAATAATAATAATAATAATAATAATAATAATAATGATAATAATAATAATAATAATAATAATAGTAATAACAATGATAATAATGATAATAATAATAATAATAATAATAATAATAATAATAATAATAATATAATAATAATAATAATAATAATAATAATAGTGCTTCTCTGTCAATGGCTGATGCATTTCTGCACATGCGCCTCCATCGTCTCACCCGTGAGGGGAGTACGAAGAATTGACGATAAGCTCTAATGACACCCCCGCAAGGGCAGTTCCAACACTTCCAGACGGGCCGGTATGTTCAATGAAAATACTGGTCCAGACGGATCGTTATGTTCAATGAAAATACTGGTGGCACCGACGGGAATCGAACTGGCGACAGGGCCCAGATGGTAGAACTTGACCACTGGGCTATCACGGTGTCCAATAATAATAATAATAATAATAATAATAATAATAATAATACTATATCTGAGGCGTACTGATGCAGCTAATGGCATATCCTCAGGACATAAGCCTCCAATACCCTTGTTCGAGGTCCTCCACCCCCCCGTGTCAGTCTCTCGCCTGATGATCGGGGCCACCGATGGAGCTCCTGAGGGCAAGACTGCACTAAGCCGAGGTTATTCCGCAGTCCCAGCAACCTCTTGCAAGACGTCACCGAATGTGCAAGTGCATACACCAAGCGCGGTTGCTAGAGCTGCCTCGAAACCCCACCCATAACAATCTGGTGTCTGCTGGGTCCTGGGCTATCAACCAGCATATGCGGAGTTTAAGATCTTTTACGCGCGCAACGACCCTCCTCCCCAGCATCTACCACCAAAGGGTTATGAGTTGGCGTCACAGTTTAACGCCTTGAGGCCATTGGGCTGGAACTCTGTTTAGCAAGTGTGACTAGGTTTTGTCATCGGGAAATAATAATAATAATAATAATAATAATAATAATAATAATAATAATAATAATAATAATGATGATGATGATGATGATGATGATGATAATAATAATAATAATAATAATAATAATATGATATATGATAATAGTAATAATAATAATAATAATAATAATAATAATAATAATAATAGTGTATCTCCTGCCAATTGCTGAGCCAAAAGGCCATGTGCATC